>JANHZU010003664.1:77643-88526 GCA_032468055.1 Acrochordus granulatus
CAGAGGATGAGATGGATAGATAGCATAGTCAGTGTGATAGGTGTGAGCTTGGGAAGACTCCGGGAGGCAGTGCAAGAGAGGGGGGCCTGGCATAATGTTGTCCATGGGGTCGCGAAGAGTCGGACACGACTGCGCGACTGAACAACAACAACAAATATCTTTCTTGGTTATCTGACAGTAATAATTGAGGTTGTAAATGTGGTTTAATATAAAGTGCCACCCCATTAATCTTTGTGTGTGTGTGTGTGTGTGGGCTGATGTAAATACTTTTCCCAAAAAGTTATTTTCTAAATATTTAATATTTTTTCTGTGAGTCTCTTGCAAACAAATCACATCTTAATTTAATTCACATAAATAATGAAAAAAAATTGCTTTTTGGGGGTAAATTAGCCCCATTAATATGCCAAGTAAAATATCTACTTCCCATTTTTAAAACCAGTAGTAGTGTCCAAGCTATGGCTCCCATCCCCATCGCCTGCTCATCTTGGGATGTTTGTATTTGGGTTATTTACTTTTGGACTGTCAGCCTCTGTTTCTTTGGAAGCTGCTGTAATTCATCTTTTATATCTGGTCAAAATCTTCTTCTTTCTCTACAGATTCTAATCTAAATCTTTGCTGGTAGTAAATAAAAATTGCTCCTTGTAATTTATCCCATCTGAACATTATTTTATTTTTTAAAAAACTTCTGTTAAAAATACATAATCCTTTCTCTTCCTCAAAATGTTTTCTGGGATACTCAGTAAGATTAGTTCTTTTCCTTCCATTGTAAATTTAATTTGAAAATATTTTTGTAATATTTGCTCTTCAGTGAAACTTCTCACAGATTGAATTATTACATTCCTAGGCAGATGTCTTTTAGATGCCAGGGGCAGGTGAACCCTACATGTTTTGTTTGCTACATTTGCTATCAGTGGAACTTGCCATTCTAGGAAGTTTTCAAGAGCATCCACAATCATTTCCTTTAAATCTCCATTTTTTCCAATTTGTTCTGGAAGACCCCTCAATCTTAGAAAGTTTTCTTTCAATTTCAATTTGAGCAATATTAGGGCATTTGCAGTTTTTACAGTTAACTGCTTTGTTTCTTCAACTCATATGAAAAGTTCCAACTTGATGCTACATCTCTTTGAATTCAACATTAAGCTGATTTGTCTTTTGGACATTTTGGATTCTAACTTCTGCTCCATTTTTTAATTTTTCCTTCCAATCTTTCCATATTTGATTCATTTTTTTAATCCAGTCATTAAATTTCCCTTCCATATTTTCATTAATTTTTTTAATCTCTTCCAAAATCTTCCTCCTATCAAAATCACCTGATTTTGATTGGAGCATCAAAATCAGGTGATTTTGCATCTCCTTTTTTTGGAGGCGTTTTGCTTCTTTGTAGCAGCAAAAAATGAGAAAGAGAGAGAGAGAGAAAAAAAAGGGATTCTCTAAATCCTTCAGTCCAAATGAACAGTAAATCCAAATATGCAAGCATTGTTATGTGCTGCTATTATTCGTCTGCTACCTGCTACCAATCAGTGTAGGACACACAGTACAGTGAACTCTTTCCAGATAGTCAAAACAAAAAAGATAAAGAAAATGGCTTCTTGCAAAAATAATATTGCTCTTAAACTCACAATCTTAAAATGTTCTTAAATTCACAGTTCTTAAAGTCACAGTATTAAAATGATGCCACTATAATAATATCTTCTTTGAAAACAGTTTAACAAATTATATGCAGCAGACTTCTCAAATATCATAACAGTTCAAAGCCTTCTTTTTTTCCCCCACTCCAACCTCCATGATAAATTTATGATCTTCATCTGCAAACCTCCCTGTCAGTAAACTCTGAAATATTGTGATTGATTGTAGAGGAACCAAATTTATAAATCCAAACAGAGATAAGTTCTTAGTTATTTTGCATTCCAGATTAAAACAAAAAACAATCATAAACCAAAAAAGAAAACTAAGACCAAGACAGCAGCTGCTCATTAAAAAAACACTGGCTGGACTATAATGTTTCTCCTCAACTCTTCAGAAAGAAATCACCAAGTTTTGGAGGGCTTTTATCTCCCCTTACAATCTGACAATCACCTTCTGTCTGAGAACTGTGAGACAATTCCCACGAACCCCCTTTTATCTAATGGGTTCCATCAGCTCAAGCTCTGCTAAGTTGATGTGCCAAGTGTTTTTCATTTCAGTTCAGGCTTAACACTGAACTGACTGCAGCACCATCTTGTCAGGGAGAAAAAAAATGATCCAAATTATATATTTAGTTCCTAAAGAAGCATTCCTAATTGCCCTAATCAAATCTGTAGTTTTGTTGTTAATTCGCCTAATTTACAGAAACCCTAATGGAGGTCTTGACAGTCATTGCTTATCTCCAACAAGCAATAAATTAAGAAGAAATTATAAAGCACAGTTCCTATACATATCCTTGAAAAACTCCACTTATTTCCTATTATTGAGAGACATACACATTTATTCCTACAGTTTGCTTTCTGATTGTAATCAGCAAGCAATCCATAAATGGACAGAGTTTCTTACTGAATGACTGTTAAATTTACTCAAATGCCTCTAAAGGGGAATTTTATCAACAGTGTATGGAAAATATAAATATACTGTGTTAACAGACTCTCTTCCATCTACATGCCTGTTAATTCTTTCACAAAATTCAAAAAGATTTGTGAGTAGGGATTTACCTTTGTGTAATCCATGTTAATACTCTTTCAATAATGCTTTTCTATATGTTTAATTATTATTTTTTCTTTGATTACATTTTTACCTATATGCCTAAAACAGACATTACGTTAACTTAATATTTCTATTTCTATTAAATGTAATATTTATATTTAATATATATGTAGATTTATATAATTTAAACAAATATAATATTATTATTATTATATTTTCCTGGATCTACTATATTCTAGATCCCTTTTCAAAGATTACTTGTCCTTTCCTGTAGCTAAGATTACTCTATCACTGAATCTGATTTCAGGGACAAGTTACATATTTTTTTCCTCAGGTGGTAAAGTTTAGCATTTTTACATTTTGGTTCACTCTTGAGTAAAAATGACCAGGAGTTGGTGATTTACCAAACATTTACCAAACATATTTCTCAATATGTTAAAAAACATATTCTCTTCTTAACCATGGTTTATTTTAGTTGTTACAATTCTCTCTCTGAGAAACTCAATATATGTTATATGCATATATGCATCTGACAAGGTTGCATGTTAGTAAGGAATTCTGAGTTTGTGTGTTGTGTTGGCTTCTGATTATAATAGGGCTTTTGACTGTCTCACAAACATATGGGAATAACAGTTATCCCTCTGTTATCAGGGTGATCAGTAGGAGGCTGATATCAATTGACCTGAGGATTCCGGATTTTCCCCAGCCATGCCATGAGTCAGTGAAGGCCAGAAGCAGTTGCACTTCTTAATGAAGAATCAGATTGGGCAGCATACAAATACAAAACAATGAAAAGTTAATAACATACAACTTCACCATCAGCCTGGAAAAAATAGTCAATTGTAACAAAGCAAACCAAATTGAAAATGATGTATTCTAACAAAAAATCTACTGAAAATTTGGTGGTTTCCTTTTTTTAACCTCTTTTTTAATTAAGTAAAACACACACACACATACACACATAAATCAAAACAAACACACACATACACATATACTTAAAAAGTTAAAAAAGCAAAACAAAAATTATGCAGTATATATCCTACCACCTTCTTCCCAGTCCCAGTCATTTGATTATTTTATATTTCACTTTCAACATTTTTTACTCATTTCTGTTTGGAATATCTTATTGTTGTTGTTGTTGTTTCTCTTTTGCCATATTCTAGTATCTTAGCTGTATGATATGTTGTATATAAGGAAATTTGGTTTGATTTTTGTTGTGAAAATATACAGGCAGTATTTCCATTGCTGTGTATCCTTCAATTTTATTCATCTAATCCTGTTTGTGACAGCAAGATTTCTCTTTACAACATTGTGCCTCACTGATTCTTGATATTGTTACTGCATATCTTCATAAATTATGTTACATTTAATTCATATTCTTGGGGATCATACCTAAAAAATGTTATTTCAATTCAAATCAGACACAGAGACTGCATTTGTTTTTCTTGCAAAAGCTGTTTTATCATACAACATTAAATTCATATTCCTTATTTCTAATCTTAATGCTAATTTTATATTTGTTGCTATTTTCATCAAATTGTAACTGTGAATCCAGGAAGACACTAAATTGAGTCCAAGCAGACTCCAAATTGTGCATATTCTTTTACAAGTCTCTTACTGGCTACAATTACTTGACAATTTATTATTATACTATATTTATTCACATTATTCTTAAGTGAATTATACTGTTTTATAAGATTGCTGCAGGTTCCATGCTGCAATAACTCCAGAAAACCAAAATCAGAGAAGGAGATGTTACTATGGAATAACTACTAATTTATACATATTTTTTCTTTGTTATAAAAATAGTATACAACAATAAAAACTATTAAGCATGTGGGTGTCCCATTGCTGAAGCACTCTTGCCTTGGGCAGTGGGTTGAACTAGGGACTTCCAAGGTCCCTTCCTACCTTGTGATTATATGATCATTTGATCTGTACTGTACATGTATAGTATCTCACAGCAGTATTACCATCTATACATTACTAAAACGTTCATAACTGGGCAAAACAGTGCATCATAGGGTTGGAATTAGTGCAACAATTTTTGAACCAAGATACCACAAATGGGCTAATTTACAAAATGAGTCCAAAATCTTGGATCCATGACTCCTGTGGGATTGAAATTTGATAAATTCGTGGTTATTTCAGTCCTACTGTGCCACTATCCAGAAGTTCAGTAGACCAGTCATACTCTAGACACAACCCATGGCCACAGTGTGGACTGTAAAATTCATTGTTAAGTAATGCAGTAGTTAAGTGAGGCATCACGTGACCACATTGTTTAACACTGGCAATACCAGCAGTCCCCATTGCCATCATTAAACAAGCACCTCCTCGCAACTTCCTGCTGGCTTCTAATAACCAAAGTCAGTGGGAGAGCTGGCAGAAACTTTCAATTTCCAGGTGGCTCACAGACAGGCCACCAAGCTGGTAAGTGGCTGCTGTTAGGTGGGAAAGGAAGTGAGCAGGACACAAGTGATAGGGAAGATGCAGTTTGATTGTAGCAAGGCTGAGTGTGTGGGTGCGGAGAGATATGTTCTGAGTGTGGCAGTATTATTGATTAAGAGAAGGGTCTTGCTATTTTTCATACAGATAAAAACTGCTATATGAAGGCATTCTGAACTTAGTTCATGTTCAAATACTTTATTGGCCAAGCATGATTAGACACACAAGGAATTTGACTTCAGAACAGCAGCTCTCAGTGTACTTGCAAGACATAAAAGAATGACATAAAGAAATAAATGAAAATTGTGTTCAACAGTAAAATGTGTATCCAAACAGTAAAGTGTGTATCCAAAATGTGCAGCCATAGAAAAGGAAATATAGAAAAGTATAGAATTAGAACCCCAATTGATTGATAAGTATGTATACCCATAAGACAGAACTTTTGGAATAATTTAGAATTCTTTGCCCTAAAATAATCATTGTGTCCTGTCATATAGCATGAGTCAAGTATTCAGCTGAATGATGGCCTAGGGAAAAAACTGCCCCTGTGTCTAGTTGCTTTGGTATGCAATACTCTGTATTGCCATCCAGAGGGAAGTGGTTCAAACAATTTGTGTCCAGAATTAAAGGGGTCTGCAGATATCTTCTCTACCCTTCTCTTGACCCTCTCAATGTACAGGTCTTCCATGGAAGGCAGGCTAGCTGTACTTGTTCTTTCTGCAGTTTGATTGTTGGAGTCTGTAACCATCCTGTATGGTTGCTGCACTGAACCAGACAGTTATAGAGGTTCAAAGGACAGACTCAATGATTCCTCTGCTGAACTGTATCAGCAGCTCTTGAGGAAGATTAAACTTCTTGAACTGGCACAGGAGTATATCCTCTGTTTTGCCTTCTTAATAATGATACTAATGTTAACTGTCCATTTCAGTTCTTGGAAGATTATAGAGCCCAACAGCTTGAAGAACTATATTTCTGATACTGCATTGCTGAATATAATAAAAGGGGTAAAATAGAGGACTCCTCCTAACTATGATAACTGTCATCTCCATAGCTTTGAGCATATTCAACTCCAAGTTGTTGCGACTGCACCACAGGGCCAGCTGTTCAGCCTCCCACTTGTATGCAGTCTTATCACTGTCTCAGATGAATCCAATGACTATTGTATGATCTGCAAACTTCAGAATTTTGTCAGAGGGATCCCCAGAAGTGCAGTTGTTAGTATTGAGAGAGAAGAGAAGTGGAGAGAGCACACAGCCCTGAGAGTGCCAGTGCTAATTGTCCAAGTACTGTATGTAATTTTCCTTAGCCTCACTAGCTGCTTCCTGTTTGTCAGGAAGCTGGTTATCCCTTTACTGATATGGGCAGGCACAGTAACCAGGGTCGTTTGTAGTGAAGAATGGTTGAGATGGTGGTGTTAAATGTGAGCTGAAGTTTACAAAGACTTGTGCATAGGTCCTTGGGAAGTCAAGATGTTGCAGGATATATTTCAGTGTCATTTAGGCAGAATCATCTGCTCAACTGTTTCCCAATAGGGCAACTATAGAGGGTCTGACAGAAGATCTGAAGATGGCCAGTCCAAGCCTTTCAAATGTCTTCATGACTACAAACATGAAAGCGACAGCTGTAGTCATTCAGCCCACTGATGGAGGCTAAATTTATGTGTTTATTTGTGTCCCACCTTTAGTACTTTTATAAACAGTTTAAGGTGGTGAACATATTGAACACACCTTTCTCTACCTATTTTCTCCCCCCACAACAGCAACCCTGTGAAGTGAATTGGTCTGAAAGAGAGTGACTGGCTTTCATGGCTAAGGTGGGATTAAAGTTTATGACCTCCCAATTGCTAGTCTGTTACCTTAACCACCAGACTAAACTGGCTTTCCAGAACTTCCCTTCTTATATCCTCTCTGCTCATTATATAAGACACTGCCGATCTGGAATGAAAATAAAATTACTGTAGACCATAAAAAAAATGACCTTGATGGAAAGATGCAAGAACTAATATGCAGACAAAGAAGGCTGACACCTTCCAGAAACAGGGAGAGTGGAGAGAACAATCAGACTTGTAAGGTTCTGTTCTTATAGGTAATCTAAAACAAAAGTAATTCCAAACTTGATTTCTAATGAATCATTTAGCTGACAATTTTTAGAGGAATGGTCCTAAATAAATTCTTGCAAGCTGCAAAAGTTTCCATCAGATTTCATCAGCCTGTTTTTCTCATAAAATATTTTGCTCTTTTCTCATTAATGATACCAAAAATTGCTTGGTTCTTAAACATTCAGCTAACCAATGGTACCATTTTTCTTGTCTTATAAAAGATGACATTTAAAATCCAAGCAGATCCTTCAATAATTTAATTTTCAAAAGAACATTGAGAAATTGGTTAAACAGAGGTGGTCATAACAGCTTTCTGGAACATCATGATTTTATTTAAAAAAATATGGAAGAGTTTGGAGGTTATTTGGGGAGTTTTGTTTTCTTATAGTTAAAAGCAACAACATTTCTCCACTGGAAGTGATTGGAGATGAGAATACAATTAATATCTAGCTCCAACCTTATGTCACCAAAGCTGTTGTATTTGTTCTTGTTAGAATTCTAACTTTACTGGACATACCCCCCAGGGATGGTGTTGTAATCAGCTCAGGCACATAACTTGAGCTGAAGGGCAACTGGAAGACTGGACTAGGTTGGTGCCTTAAAGAAGCCTTAGGTGAAGCCTTTCAGATGTAAACTTATGAATCCCCCATATGCTCTTGAATGATCTGCAGCTGCCTAGTTGAAGAGAAACAGGGGTCCTCTTGAAATGGATGTCTGCCAATTGGACAGTGGGGATAACGACAAGTCCAACCTTTGCCTTTTTATCTAGCAACACCAACCTGGTCTTAGCTTTTTCTTTGTTTACTATTTCCTTTTTTTATTTGGACCATTTCTGGAATGCTAATGGCTCAGCTCTGTTTGGATTACACTTTTCCTTTGTTGAATTACAATATTTTTAGAACTTAGAGAAAGGCTCATCTGTTTCAGACAGATGAAAAGTGATTGGAATACTGGTTTGCCTGCAATTTTGAAAATGGAGGAGGATCGCTTGAATTCAAAAGCCTGATGTGTACTTTTTGAACTGCATCAAAAATTTCAGTGAGGAGTCAATTTCCTTTTTTATTTTGATTATCTGTGCCTTGTTTACATTATATTGTTTTCTTCACTGAAGACTGGCTGTTGACTGGCAACAGAATGCACATAATATGGACTGGATCTGCTGAATTAACTCTTCACTATCCAAACTAAAAGGCTAATATTATTTGTGCAATTTTTTATATATATATTTTTTCTTTTCTACCTTTCTCTCAATATATCAGAAAAGGAGAGATGGCTGCAAAAGAAAAGGCAGTGAGACAGATTTTGGATGTAATTGAGAAACTTAATTAAAATATAGAGGCTAGAATGGAAGTCTGGGGCAGAAATTTGCAACAGATGTTTGAGAAAAATATATAGAAAATAGATTTTTGGAGGGAAAAATAGAGGAGGAAATTGAACAGATGGAAAGAAAGTCAGAATCTGAAAATTATAAAATGAGTAACCTGAGATTGAATCCATCCAAAGAGGGGAGATGGTGGGAACCTTTAGTGCAGGAGTTGAAGAGGCAAAGTTACCACTAGAAAAGCTTACAGTTAGTCAGATATTGTTGAGTTTAAGGGGGAAAATGATTTTTTTTCCAGATTGGGGTGATCCCCAATATCTAACAGAATTGACACAGTGAATTTACCTTTTGTAGGTAAACATTTACCAATATTATTTGTTTAAGGATATTGTAATTTAATTTGTAAGAAGACTCATAGAAGAACAAACATGGGAAAATGTCTCCAAGGGAATTTTGTAATTTTGGATATAGAACTAATATTGCTTAGAGAAATTTCAGTAAGATTTTTGAGGATGACTTGGATTCAGATGCTATATTTATTTGGGGCATGGAATTTTTAATCTAGATTTATTTAAATTAAAAATTTAATTTAAAGATTTTTAAATTTTTAATTTAAATATTGTTTTGATAGGTGAATTCTAAATGTGCAGTGAACTGTGTATGGAGGGAGATGGCTCTATGTCTTGAACTTTGCTGCTGAAGATTCTGTCATCCTCTATTACACATGAAGCTTTCTATAGGAGAGAGATGAGATAAAGACTGAAAGATGTTTATACTCATAATCCTTCAGAGGGAAGAACATTTAAAGGTTTTTGTTTAGAAATTGCTCTGGAACTTTCTGCTGGTGAACTAGAAGAAAGAAATCTTTGTGAATGTATTTGGTAACTTTGGGATCAATATATATGTTTAGATGAAATATTATGTAGATTAAAAAATTAGAATAATTATAGATATATAGTGATAGAAAGTAAATATTTATTATAGTACATAGTTTTTTATACTAATCTGAAAGAGAGGGGAACATATTTTTCTTTATATTGATTTATGGTAGATATTTATGGAGTTGGGTTGGGTGTAATGGGGAGAATTTTGAGGTTTTTTGGGGGTATGTGTATGTATTTGTATTTCAGATTTGTTGTCATTCATTACATTGTTTTTTCTTATTGTTTTATTGCTTTGTCTTTTGTATGGAATATTAGTTGTATTTTATTTTGTTGAAAAGTAATAAAATTTGTATATATACAGTATATGAAAAGAAATGTAGCTTTATGAAGGCCACAGTTAGCTCACAAATTATCTCACATTACTTCAGCAAATATGACTCCAACAAAATGTCTTTTCACTTTCAGCAATAACAGAAATTTATGACCAACCATTCTATTTTTATCACAGAGATGGCTATACAGTCTATTGGTGATAGTCCTTGCACTGAATTCCTATGATTTATATTTGTCTTTCTTTACTTTTCTTCCCCCCAGTGAGGCACCACCTTGCTATAGTTAGAGGGCTTGTGTGCTCTGAAGAAGATGAGAGCTATGCCAGAAGTTCAACCATACCAGACAGACCTCATCAGGGGAGCTGGACAAAGAGTGTCTCCCTCCCATAAAAAATATGAGATGTAATTTATAGAAACCCATACTGGCTCAGTCATGACCCAGATTAACAAGAACTACAATAGTTGTTGTTGGGGCTCCTGGACTCCACTGAGCTACAGGACTCCACTGGAGAAGGAAATGACAACCTGCTCCAGTATCTTTGCCAAGAAAATCCCATGGACAATAACAAAAAGCTGAAAGATAGAATGCCAGAAGATGAGCCTTTCAAATCAGAAGGAATTACAGCTCCAGAAAGAGTGAAGTGGCTGGGCCAAAGCTGAATGGATGCTCAGCTGTGGAATTAACTAGAGGTGAAAGTAAAGGCTGATGCTCCAAAGAACAATATTTCATAGGAACCTGGAATGTAAGATCTATGAATCAAGGTAAGCTGAATGTGGTCAAAAATGAGATGGCAAGATTGAATGTCGACATCTTGGGAATCAGTGAACTAAAATGCACAGGAATGGGTGAATGATGACCACTATATATATTACTGTAGAAAAGAATCCCTTAGAAGAAATGAAGTAGCCATTATAGTCAATAGAAGAGTGGAAAAAGCAGTACTAGGATACAGTCTCCAAAATAACAGAATGATCTTGGTTCAATTCCAAGGGAAACCATTCAATATCACAGTAATCCAAGTTTCTGCCCCAACCACTGATGCCAAAGAGGTTGAAGTTGGCCATTTCTAAGACCTACAACACCTTCTGGAGCTCACACCAAAAAAAGTTGTCCTTTTCACCAT
>JANHZU010003665.1:0-20325 GCA_032468055.1 Acrochordus granulatus
TTTCCTCATCTCGTGAGTCACGGCTCATCTAGCGGAATATTTTTTGATTAAATTTTTTGCTCATCCTGCGAGTTTCTTGTCTTGTGAGTTACTCATTTTGTGAGGTACCGCTGTATTAACAGAACTGCTTTTGCCAATCCATGGTGCTCATGCTGTCTCTCTGCTGCTTGCCCCTGCACTCGTACAGCCATATGGATACCGTACTTCTGAGCAGTGGATATAAGATTCCTTTGTGAGGGGAGGCTAATATTGGAAAGAAGAGTTGACAATTTCAGACCTTGCCCTTGTGAAGGAAAATAAAATGACAACACATAGCTGCAAATGAATAACAATGTTTCAGAGGGACTCCTTCTGAAATAGAACAAAGAAAGCTGGCAATTCTATTATTTTGTCCTTGGATATTTTAATGTTTTGGTTAAGAGCCCCAGGTTTTTATTTTCATTACCAGTCCTGCACTTCCATCTTTATTTTCATTACCAGTCTTGAGCTTCCATCTATTAATGTGCAGCATTATTTTTTAAAAAAGACTTTCACTGTCCAGGCAAGATTAATGCTGAAAAGAGCAAGGGAAAATTGTTTATTAGAAAGAAAATTACAGCTTTGTGAATAATGGCAAAAGAGATGCAGCTGGGGGCTCAAATGGAGCTCCATTATGCTTGTGATTAGGGATAATGTGTGAGGGAAAGGGAATTGCAGAAAAGCAGATTAGCTGAGTGGTGAGGGGACTAATATACTTCAGATTTTTTTCCCATTCATTTTCTACCTGTCTGATTTCCGGTCCATTGTTACTATGTAAACAGGACATATCTGACATGCTAAGACAGAAAGTATTTTGCTTTCTGAAGCATAGTGTGAATACTAATTTACTTGATAACCATGGTTCAAATTCTTTATACTATTGTGTATAAATCGGACCACTTTTTAGTCAAGCTGAATTATAGTTAAGAGAGTTGTCCCACAAGTTAAAGCTATAATTTGAGCAGTGTCTGAAAAAGGTTTGATTGTAGGACTAATAAAGGGTCAGGAAGATCTGATCTGCTTTAGATGTAGCTCTGTCCTCTGCTTCCCTTTTTTAAAAAAGAAGAGTGCTGGAAGTCTTGCCTCTCCAACCTTCCCATATGCCGAACGTCCTGCTTGGGGAATTGCTGCTATCAGCAGCTAGCAGAAGCACTGATTCTGGCTTATCTCCTTGTGGCCCAGAAAGGTCAGTGTCAGTTGTTAATCAGCTCAATATCTGGAAGCTCTTTGAGAAAGGTTAACAATGGTTGCATACATGTAACAGGGTTGTTTTATTTAGAACTTAGCTATAACTACTAGATCAAGACCATGCAAAAAAATTTGCAATATCATTTTACAAATTCCACCTCTTATATGTACATTATAATGTTGCAAATGCATGAATCTGCTTTAATTACTATGTTTAAAAGTAACTACTTCCAGGTTGCAAAATTTTCTTTTTTGCAGTGGCTCTTAATAACTCCCCAAGTCTTCCTGACTTCTTCCAGGGTTATTTAAGTCTGACACCCCTCCTTCCTCTGTGGTAGAGAAGGCACCATCTGATTTACATGACAGTATTAATTGTCATGTAATTACAATCAATTGTACAATATCAAGTACATAGAATTTCAAAGGAAATAATATTTGGTAATCTAGGCCATATGAAATGCTAGAAAGATTTCTGGCAAAATGGTGAAAATTTATTTGATCACCACCACCACCAACATCTGATAGCACTCAACACTAGGAAGGAACTCTAAATACAGGGAGGTAGCCATTAATTCATTGTGTGCTTCCTAAATAACATCCTCCAGAAAGTATAATTATAAAACAAACAAAAAATGATTGGAAATCAAAAAATAATTTCAGGTTGTCTGTTTGTGATAAAGCATGAATTAATGGCATCAAGTAGTGAGGCAGGTAGACAAATGATGAATCATGAATTTGCAATATCATTTTACAAATTCCACCTCTTATATGTACATTATAATGTTGCAAATGCATGAATAAGATCAGAACTTGATCTTGGTGTCATGATGCATGCTTCATTATTAGCTGAATGCTAAGCTATCTATTGAACCTTTGTACAGTGAAACTACAATTTTTCAAGCTGCAATGGAGCAAATTTAATTGATTTATGTTGTGTGCATAGTAACACCATTACACAAAAGACGGGATATAATTTGCCTGATGTCATTGTGCTAATGATTCAAATTATGTCATTTGGATCTTCGATTTATGTTATTTGCATAATTATACAATTATTTGCATCATTGACTAATTTGCATCTTTATTTGCCTAACAGAGCAGCTTGGCCTAGTGGTTAAGGGATCTGGCTAGACACTGGGAGACTGTGAGTTCCAGGTCAGCTAGGTGATCTTGGGCCAATCACTTTCTTTCAGCCCTAGGTTATAGAAAATTGCATAATGCTTCTAAAAACTGCAGAGATTTCTCCAGGCAGTCTCTGAGAATTGGACACAATTCAACAACAACAAAATTGCATAATACTATCATCACACAAATAATGCAAATGATGCAAGCAACTAATTTTATTTATTTATGTATGCTATGTCAATTACATAATTTTGCTCAGTTTGTATTGTGCAATAAAATGCTCCACAATTTAATAGACATTTAGAAATGTTAGAGAAGTTACCTCCTTTTCATAATTAGTCAGTTACAGTGAGGTTCCATTATAGTATTTTGACAGTTTTTAAAATCTAACTGTATTCAATAAATTAACTAGAGAGTAATCGTTTATACATCCCAAAAACTGAGCACTGATTTCCTCTTTTAATTTACAATCTATTTAACATTTATTAATTAACCATTGAACTTCAGATAATAAACATTATAAACCTTTAGCTCAGTGCTTGATGCATGTGAGGATTGAATCATACACTACTCGAGTGACTGTGTTAGTTTAACTTTCTGAATCACATTTTAGTCCAGGATATTATCTGAACTCACTGAGACAGTATAGACTGCCTGCATCCCAAACCAACAAGTGTTGCTTCTTTGATCATAGATTAGGAGAAGGAACTTTTTCCAACAGAAAAAGGGTGGATGTTCAAGAAAATAAAAGATATGGCTAGATTTGAGAAGAAGAGGAATTGGAAGAAGAAAAATGCATGATGGCTAGAAAAACAAAATGGATTCTACGCAATTTGAACTGATAAAGAAATGTAGTTTCAGGAAAATGTGCAGTTGGAGTCTCACAAAAGTCCAGAGGCATGTACTAAAAGAAGGCTGGTGATAATATTTCTTGCCAGGTGGCTTCTGGGGGATGCTGAAGGAAGAAGATGAAGAGTAGAGAGTAAACGAGGTGACTTTGTTTGAAATATGCTTTGCCATTGCCTTCTTCCTAGGCTGAGATAGTTTCCAGATGATCAATGGCTATGGGACTGTGAGTGTTTCAGATACAAAATATCAGGAAGATGCAGTGCTTTATTCCATTCTCATTTGCTCATCTTTTTTTCTCACATAAACTCAGATAAACTAAACATTTCAGCATAATGGTTTTGGAAGATGTATGTTTTTCTCTTTTCTATACTTTTTACTACTCTAGTTTGCTTGTAAATAGAACTGTGCACATTATTGAAAAATACAAGGATAATATGTCAAAGCAAATTTGTGCTTCATCCATTTCTTAATGGTTTTTAATCTTTTGTTTACCTTTGTATTAGTTCTAGTGGACATTATGCTTACATTAAGAGTAAACTGTATATCACAACTTCTTTATTATTTTCCATGGCATTCACAGTTAATGATGATGTTTATGAAAATGATTATGATAAGTTCTAGTTTGCATTGCTTTAAAGTTGTGCTGAATCTCAGTTTTCAACTCACTGCTCATGCATGCAGGCTTTTTTATGTTTCTGGAGTCTGGTTGGTTGAGGAATTTGTACACAGATGTACAAAATATCAGCAATTACTACTATGTGGAAATTTGATACTAGATACTAGTTTTTTAATCAGTGCAGATTCATAGCCATAAAGTGTAAAATGACTGTACTGTACTTCAACTTTTCTGTACTGTTCTTAAACTTAATTAAATCAGTTTCTAATTTTCCAGCGCAATGACATTGCTAATAGTTTCAGTAAATTTACTTAATATTCTCCTCCACTTCAACTTGCGATCTTATAGATATTACTGACATATAACTTACATCCCAGATAAACTAGTAATTTAATTAGTGAAGGGAATCAGGGACAATAAATAAATAGCAGACTCTTAAGTGAACTCAGTCTTTCAGAGTAAGTATTTGCACAGTGAATCCCTCCAATACTCCCATCTGACCTAACCTTCTGCTGGTTGAGAATTCGCAGCCAGTTGCTAGAAAAGAAACTGTGTTCACAATGAAGTCTTGCTATGCCTTCACCCAATAAAATGACTATGAAATATACAGTAAGAAGGACATTAGAAAGGAAAGATTCTGTATCCACCACCAATGCCATCTTCTCCATTTATCCAAGTTATATTTGTTCTCATTTCTCTAAACGATTCCAAACTTACTTTGTAATTAATTCCAATAAGCTAATAATCAAATTTGATACATTTTAGAAGATGGAAGTATGGATATGTTCCTTTACACTATTATGTATTTTCCAGTTTAATTTGTCCATACAGACATAGGATTGCTGCCAAGCTTATTCTTACTTTCATGCCAAACATTTGGGAAATAGTTATAGCAGAAAGATGTATAGCCTGTAGGACTGAACACTGGAGGAACTCCAAGTGACTTTATGATATTAAGTGGATGACCTTGGTATCTCTTTTCTCTTCTGTTTGAGAAATAAAATCTATGTGATTTTAAACAGAGCAGTATTGGTGCTAACCTATCCAGACTATAGTAGAAAAGGAATTCTACTGACACATTACCAGACAGAAAACTTCAACTATGACTGTTATTTTAATTAATTAGAGCATTTAATTACTCCCAGGATGCTTTAAAATTACCCTCAGAAAGTTAATGTCTGATTGAAGACAATTTAATTGATTAATCTATCTAATCTAAACAGTCTGGTATAAACTTATAGTATTAATTAAATTATATGTGATAAATTGAAGTTTCGAATTTGCTGAATATTTGAGAATTGTGATACAAGATTTTTAGAAATTAAGCAGTATCACTCCCCTGAGTTGGGTGCAACTCTAGTTGTAATCAAATGGGCACAATTGGGGGATCTTATGATTGCCATTTAGATTGCCTGGGCCTTCCTGCCTGGGGTATTATGCATCTGTACTTTAAGCTGGCCTGTTTATTTCACAATTGTATGTTCAACATATGCCAATGAAAAATAAAACAGGCATTGCCCTCATATTTGGAGAGGCAAAAAAGCAGCATGCCAAGAAATATCTTGGGAGGAAGCATGCTGTAATTGAGGTTATTTGCTATGCCCCTGCTTTACCACCTTCTTGTGCAGAATGGCAGCATGGGCTTTAAAAAAAACTGTCTTCCCTTCCAACCAGCACTCTAAAATTATTGTGTATAATTACCTTCCAGCTAAAATCCAGTTCCCCTTCCCCCAGTTCAGCTTTTTTTTTGCCCAGTGGGGTTACCAATCACCTCTCTCACCAGGGAGCATTTCAAATGGCAGCAGTTCTGTTTAAAAATAAAATGAAAATTTAATGACTACAAAACACTTCTCTATTCATCAGATAGAATGTGCAGTGATACAGGGAAGGATAAAGGGGCCTGGGGGAATATCTGATACTCAGCAAACTGAGTGGTATATTTTAACTGAGCAAACAGTTTAAACAAATGTTTGACTTCCTTTTTGGACAGTGCACATTCATCCATAATCTTGTGATTTCAGAATAAGTGTAACTATGTTATATTCCTTTTTTGTTCAGTTATGGGGATTAGCTCTCATGCCTGCTTTTATATTTTTCATGTAAAAATTGGAAAGACCATTCAGAGTTGTTTTGAGCTTACTTCCTTGAGAAAATTAGTCTTCAGATGTTTATGGCTTATTAGTAAAACCAACAACTTAAGATCTATTATAGATAGATTTCCCATGATTTCCAAAATATTATATAATTTTGGGGCAAATTTAAACAACTACAAGAACATGTTGGCTTTATCCACATTTCCCTTCTCCCATAAAAGACATAAAAGTTGTATATTTTTCTAAATGTAAACCTTCAATTTTTAGTATCCTAAAGTTCAACTTAGCTTTTATTGTTCTTGATTTTCACAAATATTTTGGAAGAAGATATGGACACTCTTTCAAGGACTGCAAATTCCAAATTTTTGAAAAAGAAACAAACTGGCTTTCCAGAGGAATCAAAGAATCTATTTATATTAAAATGTTAAATCCTTCCATTAATAGGGGAGGAGGAACAAGATTTCAATTGCCTCCTGTTTACAATCTGGCTTTAATACAGAAAGACAATGTTTCAGTAGACCCTGAAGGGATGGTGATAACACCCTAATATTTCTCAAAATCTTTACTGCTCAACTATAACTCTGTTTTAGCATGTTATATGAGAACTTCTGTGTATCCTGCTTCCTGCCCCATTTTGAGAAATGTATATATTTCTTACCACCTTTTTCCTTTTTTATATGGGATGAAAAATACTCCTGGATAGGAGTTGAAATGTTTCCCAGTTACATCTATTAATAAAAATCAAGTTGCCTTTTTAAGAAAGTTTATATTTTATAATTTTGTCACAAATTATTTTTAATTGTAAAGGAATTAAAAACTATCTGCCCCAGCTGTATGTTTTGTATGTCATCTGAGATATCATTGATATATTCTTGAGAATTTGGGAAGCTATGAATTCTGCTGGTAATTACATTTTCTTTTTCATGTTTTCCATAGAAATGAATGTTGGAAAATTTCTTATGACAGAGCAGCAAATAGTTTCTGGACCTAGAAGTATAGTCTATATAATAATTATTTTTCATCCAGAGGGACATAGTTGTTTATCCATTAATCATATTCTGACAGAGTTGGTGAAAACTACCAATAGATTAACAATAAAACAATAACAAACTTTAATAAATAAATAGGAAAGGAGATTATGATAATGATTAAAATCTGCTGTTTAAGTGGAAAGCTTGCACTTAAAATCAAAATCAAATATTAAAATGCACAAAATAAGAAATGTCATTTGGTGCCCAGAAAAAATTGATCTCTGTAGTCACCTCCATATTTTGCTTAATGAAGACATCTGAAGATGACCAGCGTCCTTGAGCAAGTACACATAAATATGTGTGAAATTATCTGCAGAAGTTTATTATTGGAGTGTCGATGTAGAAAGCAACTGTACAGCATAAAGTTAGGAGATTCATTGCATGAGCGACATACTTTGGTAAGGGAACATTCAAGGTGGCCTTAGCCTACAAATTATACTTACAGTATTAAGTTGTTATACTGAGATGACTGAATTCTATATCATATCACACCAGGATGTACAGTAACAACATATATTTCAATGTATGAAGAGAGCTATCTACATATAGTAAGCCAGGAAGTGAGGACAAAGTTAAATTAAATATAATGTTCGAATGCAGTGGTAATGCCCAGACTCACCTTCCTCCAACCCCAGAACTCCCATGCAATGAGAATGTTGATTTCAGTTTTGTGAATCTGTAATCCAAATACACCCGAAGAGCACTAAGTTGAAAAAAACTCACATAAAGAGTAGAAAGACACGAAGGAGGCTAATTCTATTGATTGCACTTTGGTCAGTATGAAAAGGAAATAAACAGCTAGAATGCTTCTGGAAATCTAATATGGAAATATGGATGGCACATAGTTGCAGCATACATTTATTTTGATAAATGAGATTTCCTGTCTCAATTAATCTTCCTTTTATAGGTCCAAAGTGAATTGTTCCTCAAAGCCATCATGATTTTATATGAACAAATTACATTGTTTTATTGAATCATTTATATTGGTCATTTTGTTTGAGTTTGCAGTAAAACTCTGTGTACCTAATCTCAATTAATTGTTTTATTTTAGAAGTATACTTTACAAAATCCCCTGAAGCCCAGGGCCAGTAACAGCCATTTTTTTGCCTCCATAATGCTTCTGAAAGACAGAAGTCTGTGTGTAACAGCCTGAATGTTTGCCAGGAAGTTCAGGTTCAAAAATTTGCTTAAAAATGAAGATTTTTTTTTCCGGGAGGGGTGCATGGGGGTTGACCTTTGGCTAATACCAGATTTTTCCTAAAAAGGGTTGCATGCTCTCTAGGACAGATCTCATAGGTCTTTGGAAAAACAAAATTCTTCCGGCGTAAGACTATGTCTGTCTTGCGCCTGGCTGCTCATTTGCCTCACTAAAGAGAAACAAATGGCGGTATGGAGGGGGATAGCAGTCTGGGATTTTTTTCATTGCTGCTTTTTTGCCTGTGGTCCTCTTTCCACATTAATACATACAGTAGTTAAAAGGCAATTAGAATGGTAATTTGTGGTGCTAATGTGCTACAGTGGAAACCACATGGACTAATGTGGTGAGTCCATCAGTTTGAATTAACAATCTGAGGTGCCCAGGGAGTTCTCAGAACAACTGAAAACAAAAACCCAGTCAGGGTGTTATCAAGGTTGACACCAAAAATGATGCAATCACGGTCAAGTGGCCCTGAAGGACTATAATACTGAATAAAGATAAAAGCTGGCTTTTCTTTTATCTTTGGTTCATTGAGAAGAAAAGTACATTAATAGCTAAAGTGTGAATTTCATTCCAGGATCTTCTATGTTTGTTTTTTAAATGCTAGTTTGCTTTGCTTGTGTATATTATCTTCCAAGTTGCAGTATATAAGCAAGTTTGGTAAATATGGAAGAGTGCATGCTTTTGTGAGGCAAGTTTTATTTCATTGCTACCACTGCAGAAAAATCTGTTTCAACTATAGTGCTGTGAAAAAGACAGGTCAGCACCCGCTTTGTTTTAGCAAAGTTTCATGACCTTCTATAATTATTTTTTGGTCTATGTATTAAGATTCAAACAGAAAATACAGGAGATATATAAACAAATTTAAACAAACAATTTTCAGATGGCTTCTTCAGGTAAAAGTCAATATAGTCAGCACTAAATACCTGCCACTTTAGTCTATGGAAGGTGCTTTTTCTGCTTTTTCCTATTTTTGAATACTGCATACAAATTTCCTGTATTTTTCTGGCTGAATTCTAATAAGGAGATTGAGACATAATTATATATGGTCATTATACCATTGCTAAAACAACATAATTATATATGGTCATTATACCATTGCTAAAACAACAAATCTAATGGTGGCCTATTTTGCATGGTACAAAATAAAATGTTCCTATTCAGTGTTCCACCCAATCAGCTATGTCATTCTTATTACGCCACTTCACCTCCAACCCAAAAATCAGTCAATATTTTATTTATTTATTTGTATCTGCTGATTTCACTATCGAGCAACTCTGGGCAGCTTACAAAACCATGAAAACAAGAATGTAAAAACATTAAAATGTTAAAAACATTTCATGACTATTAAGCATCCTAATTCTCACCAACCTCATGATAATCCCAGCTTTTCAATTTGGGTCTAGAGCATTTATATAAATAAAGGACTGGTCCTAGATATATCAAAAGTAATTCTTCTGTACACAATAATGTCTAGCTTTATGTGATACTGATATGCGTATGAATCATTTGGGAGAATATTTCACTTATGCACTACTAAACCCAGCTAACAACAGTTAAACCCAATATAGGGTAATATTATTCAATGGGAAAGAGGTGGGTGGGAGAATGATTACAAACATTATAAACAAATTCTCCAGGAACTTCTCAACAGGTGGAGAAGAGAGACCTGCTGGTTCCCTGTTGCTAAGCCACGTAGGGCTTTAAAGGTCCAATTGACCAGAAAACCAATGTATGCTTAACTGTCTCACAGAATAGTCTCTGAAATTCATAATACTAAACTTTGGATGGATTGTACTCTATCAATGAAATTAGGTAAGATTCTGCTTCCTTTTAAATTTGATACATATTTCACCAATATTGTAGCAGCTGGTGCAATTTTTCTTTTAACATGTAAGATAAAGCTTAAGACATATGGAAAGAAGTAGGCTGTGTAACCACTTGTTAAAAATTAGCACAACTAGCCAAATTATGTACATACAGCTGCTGTTTATTGTATTTCCCAGTTTCTTTAAAAACAATGTTCAATAAGTTGTATTGGATGATTATTTAAAAGCACACTGAAACCTAATAACTAAAGTGTTTTCATGTAAATACCCAAAGAAAAATTATTTAGAGTATTTTCTCAGCATCATTTCTGCCTTTATACATTTGATGTAAGGGGATAGTTTTAAATGTATTGTTTCTGCCTTCATTTAATAGATGAATCAAGCTTTTGCACACAAAACTTTTTCCTGCAAAAAATATGTATCAGGCATTGTGGAGAATTTATTTATTTATTAAATATCTATACCTTGAATTATCTTAAAACTTGCCTGGACTCAAAAAACTAGAAGTTTTGTGCCGGAAGCATAAATGCAGGTTAATATGTTTAAAAAGAGGAAGAGGAAAGGGAAAAAAACCCTTCTATAGGCAACCAATCTGGCATTTTCTTTTTTACAATTTTTATCTACTCATCATAAAACTTTTGATTTCTGTTATCTTGAAATTTCTGTTGGCATTGCCAATGAAGGAAGCAATCTGTTGTTGTTCAGTCATGCACTCATGTCCGACTCTCCATGACAACAGACTGAGAGAAATTTCAGTGTGATAGACCTGTGTATATCATACTGGCCCCTTTGCAGCAACAGTAGAATTTTGTTGCAATCTGGATATCTAATATGAACAATTATTATTTATGGAACTAAATGCTTGGCAGAGTCCTGATTTTTATTTAGAAATCACAAAATTTAGTATTAGGAATAATAAAAAGAATGTAACAATCCATGTGTTATATTCTCTCTTTTCTCGTACATTGACTCTATCACTGTAGCTTCACTAAGGAACACACTATACAGAATATTTGTTTTGTATCTTTACATATCTGAGCTGAGTGTAATGGCAGCATCTTTTAAAGGAACTTAACTTTAAAACACATAAGGATACTTAACTAGATATGTGTGTGTTGAACATCTTGTGAGAACATCATAACCAGTCATCACAGAGGTTAGAGTGACTGATTATGTACCATCAAGCCATTTTCAACTCCTAGCAACCATATAGATAGAGTTTCTCCATGATGAGCTATCCCTAACCCTAATCTGTTCTTTCAGGTATCCTTCATAGGTTTAGAGAAATTAATTTTATCCCAAAATATCCTATGGATTTTTTAGGATAAACAAACTTCTTCCAATGACTTCTTCAGATGAAGTTTTTGAGTGACCAAACAGATTTAACTATGTACTGCTGGTACAATAAATAAGTATTTGCTTAGCTATGGGGCAGCACTTAATTCACGTTGGATGTTCACAATAAGACAAGTACAACTAGACTTGGATGGAAAATATTTAAAGGTTATAGACTTGATTGAAAATTTAGAAAAGATCCTGAAAGATGGTGGTGACAAAACACTTCCATACTGAAGTCAAGAAAACAACATATACAAAGAAATGTAACAGGAACCAAGCTCAATTCAAAATAGATTAATTTGGGAATTCCTTTGACAAACTGTACTGTGTGAAAACTGGCATAAATTTTGGAAACTACGTTAGTGGTTCTTCTGGGCATTGTGTTATTGGTGAGATGTCTATGGTACTGAACTATAAATAAGTTAATAAGTTTAGTGCAAAAAATGAGACATGAGTGAAAGAGAAAACGTAATGTATCCAAATTGTGTATGTAATTCAAATTAGATATTGTATCTTTCACTCATTTGATGAAATGAATGAGAAAGGAAAAAAAAAGATTTTGGGTGTGTTTCTCAGAGTGTAAAAGGCCATTAAAATCTATGGTAGTAATTATATACATAAGCCCAGTAGGATTTTTAAATATTCCTTCTTAATTAAAACATAGCAAAAGCTACTTTGTGACCCTATCCAAACACTTGTATGTTGCTTGTTTTGGCATATCAAAGCACAGTTTCTCCATTCTTGTTTCATTCTTCGATGGCGAAGCAAATGAACTATGAATCAGGAAGCCCTTAATTTAACTCTCCTCTTTGCCATGGATTGGTAAGGAGACAAATAAATGTTTGAGTTCAGTTTGCTGTGAATTATTCCATATAATCCATTGGCGGACTTTTCAAGACAATAGAACAAATTAACTATCAGAGTCTGTAAATGTCATTGTACTACACCTTTTTTAAATTTTTGACAGTACATTGAAAGAATATTTACAGTTGGGAGAAAGGGAAGAAACATAAAAAGTGATATTTCATCAGTGAGTGACATTTCTTTCATAGGTGATAACATTTTCCACGTTGACTAGAAAATGCAGAAGGAAGTTGCCATTCTAAATGTACTTTTAGGAAGTAACAAAACATGGAAGAAATTATATCTTACTAAATATGCATAGATTGCAGCACAAAGTGAGTTTGGATTCTTTCATTATAGTGCTAAGGTATGGGTATATTATTGTCAGTGTTTCTGAAGATAAAGAAGACAAATATTATTTGAAAGCCTTCCTTTTCACTGTGAATTAAAATGAAGTTATAGACAGAGCAGAGAGTATACTGGACTATACCAATTCATACTCCTAATGGGAATCTGTGTGTGTTTCCATGGCTATTCCACTTTAAATAATGATCATGTATATTAAACTAACATATGGAATTCATAAATGTTTCCATTTTATGAGCTAATTTGTCTGGAAGGAAGGATTTTTATGGAGGGAGAAAGATTCAGTTTGTGACATTAGCCTGCAACTTTACCTTCTGGCATTCTGTTGGCATTGCAAATTCCAGATTGTCAGTCACATAAGCATCCAGGAGATGGGAATTTGAATACCGAATATAACATCAAGTTAGGGAAGACTGGCAGGGCTCATCTGTAACAATGAGATCATAGAATTTTTACTATATAGGAATAATTTGTCATGTTTACAAAAACGTATTAATTTATTAAACTTGGGTATCCATTTTTTTTCCTCTGTGCAACTGTGTCTGGTTCACAGGACTGCCTGAACAAGCCCCTGCAGTTTTCTTGGCAAGGTTTTTCAAAAGTGCTTTGCCATTGCCTCCTTCCTAGGGCTGAGAGAACTATACTAAACTGGCTTTCAAGGTATCCATAGCTGGACACAAAATATAAATTTGATGCACAATAACAACAAACTGGAATAGCTATCAGTTTGAAAGCTATAAAATATTTTATTTAAAATTATATTTTGTACCAAAATAATTATATTGTGATATAGATATATTATTTAAAAATATATTCTGCTTTCCTTAAATGTTATTGTTTATGGCCTCTGGAATGAGATTCTCCCTGAGATCTGAATAGCTGTTACCCTGATCGTATTCAAGATAAAGGTAAATGTTTCCCTGATAGTTGTGGCCAAATCTAGGGGGCGGTGCTCATCTCCTTTCATAGTCAAAGATCCAGTGTTGTCCGAAGATGCTTCCATAGTCATGTGGCTGGCATAAATATATGTCGAGGTACACAGAATGCTGTTATCTTTTCCATCAAAGATGGTACCTATTCATCTACTTGCATTTTTACAAGCTTTTGAACTGGTAGGTTGGTAGGAGCTGGGGCCAATAATGGGAACTCACCCCACTATGTGGCACTTGGGTCTCATACTTGAACTCCTGATCTTCTGGATGACAAGCCCAGGGTCTTAATGAAATCTGGCCTTAAAAAAATCCAACTTCCAGGTCTTGGGGTAGAACGAATGGAACACCTTACTGTATGTGCTTGACATATGCTGCCTATGTGCTGATGTTACTTATCTGGATTTTCCATTTTGTTTTATTTTCTTCATTGTATTTTTTCAACTATTGTGATTCTTCCAGAGTCAGTATGAAGTTGTGAGGCATAGAAATAGAATAAAATAGATAAATAATTGCATTTATACGCATAAATGATACTTTTCTCTGCAGTCTTTTCAATATGAAGATTCAAGCCTAACATTATATGATCTCAAATACAATCTAGTCTAAAGTGATTTTTTAGAATCCTGTTAAAATGTTTAAATGTTTAGAATCCTATTAAAATGTTATAATAATATAATATATTTAATAATATAATATTATTAAATATTATATTATTTTATTATAACATTTCAATGCTATTGTTAAATTGTGCTACATATAGGATGTAGTTGCATCCTATAATCTCCAGCTTGGCATAAATATAAAAATCTTGTGAGCAAACCTCCACCACGTTGAACTGAAAAAGGCTAATTATCTAAATTCTTTTGTGACCTAAAACCCTGCCCCTAAATTTGTTGTATAATAGGCATTTTCTGCTTCACTAGCTAGTCAGATAAGCAGGAAATGGTGTTGGCTGAAGGTCAAAGAACATCAAAATCTGCCTCTTGCAGTCCTCTAGTGAGAGAGGTTTATTGTATTCATCTTAATGTAACTGCAGAATTTATAGGCCAGAAAATAATCCAGAAGGGTTGGGCTAAAGAATCAAAACATCAAGAGATTTGGGTATCATCAAAATTATGCTGATATAAAATTGTAGAAAAAATACATTAATTGAAAAACATAACTGAAAATATGCTGTTTATTGGGATTAAAGCATTTTGAGAAGATTCAGTGAATTCACAATAAGATTTATAGAAATTTCAAGAATAAATGTTTTGAAAGATTATAAAATTGAAAGTAACTGATCCAGATAGGATCTAAGATTTGACTTCATTAATACCCACTAAATATTTTTCTACAGGGAGTAATATCGACTCGGGTGTGCAGCTTTAACAACATTGTTGCTGCATGAATTTTCTAGGATTCAACCATGTCACTTCTGAGTTAAAAGTGCATTGATCAGAACAGTAAAAACAAAGAGGGAAATTTCCTTCCAGAATATTCAAGACTATCAATAGTAATTATGCACAGGGGTTATATATTTAATGTCAACTTGACTCCCATTTCAGATCCCTAGGGAACATAAGAAGATGTTTTTGTATTTCATGCCTTGCTGTGGTACCAGGATCTAACTGGCTACTTTAAGAATACAGCATTTGGCCATTGGTCTGATCCTACCAAGCACTTATATTGTAACAACAATTTCAGCAGCAATATTTAATTAATTTTTAATTAAATAAACTTCTAAGAGTAAGAATAGTTTAACAGTACAATCACTTACCAGAAACTGATGGCGTTCCCTTCACTGAATACTAAACAATAGGTATATCTGCAACAAGAGGTCCAAGGAATCACAAATGGTAGGTACAACTGCAGATCAAAACCCTATGCCTTTATATGTGCATGCTCTGTATGTTAATGTGATATTATGTATATAATGCCAATATGTGCATATTAATTCATACACAAAGGGACAAGTCTTCAGTCTGCAGTTTCATTTACCATTTGGGCCCTTTTCAACCCCCACTGCCTCCTCTGGTAGACAGCTGTTTTGCTAAACAGCCATGTGTCTGAAGTGCTTTAATTTAAATTCTTGCACTGAGCAGGAGGTGTTGACCTAACCCGTCCCTTGAAACTCTTTAATTCTCTGAATTCTGAATTCAGAATCCTGATTTGCACTGCCATATTTACTTTCCAATCTTGTACTTGTAAGATACAGCACTATTGCTGCACAATTGATGGGAAAAGGAACCACACAAAAGGATTCATTTGATGATGTCTCTTATCTCAGAAATGAAGCTGACAGTATTGGCTCCTTCTGGGAGCTTCCAAAGCAGGATAAACAGAAATGATGGCCTGAGTTGTGTGAAGCAAAGAGATATGGTGAAGAAATAATTCCCCATTGCTTTCATTCCCCCATGACCTACAATCTACATTATCACAGTCCTTCTGCTTGTGTACATTTGGTAGTTAGTCACAATGAAAAGCATACATAATATCAGTATAAAATGTGTCATTGAGATCTAAAGGGAATTATCACATGTCAGTCATTCTGAACAGAGAAGTTAGAGGGAAATAGTTGATGCTTTAAAGGTTTCTTCCTCAAAATATCATTTATATTTTACTCCAAACAACTAAAGAGAAAAAGGCTTCAGATATACAAACACTGCAAAATACTTGAAGGATAAGGAGGATCAAAAGATGTGAGTAAATAAATATAATAAAAATACAGGCTTTGACTGATTATTTGGAAAAGTAATTAGCTAAAGTTTCTTTTGTTAATAGGTGAAAAATAATAAAACAAAGTAAATTGTAATTATTAGTTTGTGATAGCAAGGAAAATTTGAAACTGCCATATGAGAGTAATAGAGAATGTACAATGGAAGAAACAATAAAGACTGCTCTTCTGACAGTGAATGATAGCTTTTGTTTATTAAAGTGCACATTGTATCGTTCATCCTCTAATATCTCAAAGTGTCACTTAGCTGAGCTCTGATAGTATGCAGACATTTATTAACATTTATGAATCAGTTATATTTAAATGTTATTTTTCATTAATAAAATATAAAGGCAAATCAGCTAAAATGTTAAATTAGTTGTCAGCAAAGATTTGTCTGGAAAACTAACAGAGAACATGAAATTGCCAACCTGTCATTGGTGAAATAAAATGCAATCGCAGATTTTTTAATGTGGAAATAAGAGCGTGCTTTTCAACTTTGGAAGGCAAATGGTGCTGGTTGAAGATGAGAGCTGAAGTCTGATGCATCTGGAAGATGGGGAAGGCTGGGATGAATTTACAGAGATGGATCTACTGATTAGTCCTCTTTCATTTTAAATAGAAAGAACTATGTACATGATTACACATTTAGCAAGACTTTAAAAAAACTATACATTGATTCCATGCATGCAAGAACATGGAAAAACTCAAGGACAGCAATTGATGATGAACTTTGGAAAATACCTTTGAATACCAGAAATGCTCAAGCTAGTTATCTCATTATAAGCATATCCCTGTATAAATAGTAATGTTTTGATAGCATTGTGCAATTAGACAAAGAGGGAAATTGTCCAAAAATAACAAGATTATCCTCTTCTTCTCCCTCCCATTGCTACTCTCTTGTGATTCAGATTAAAAAAGAAAATGTTGATTCTTATAAAGCTCTGAAACAGACACAGGAAGAGCAAATATTTATTCTGCTATTGACCTTCTCTGGCAAACAATGCTGTTAGGTGTTTTGCAGCTTTACACTTTAGGGTGGTGAGAAATCATAAAACAGGAAGGTGAGAAAGGGTTGAAGAGAGACAACAGATTGCGCTGAGAGACTATAATGAATTCTGCAAATGGCAGCATTCTGAGAAGTCATTATCTCAATGGATATGACTAAATAAAATCCATGGATTTTTAGAGTGACATCTGTCCAAACAAAAATAACCTTTCCCCTTACTAGGATGCCAACATTTCCATTCAGTCTATTGAGCCAAGGAAATCATAGGCACCTGGTTATATAGCAGAATTGCTACATGCATATTTAGCATTTAGGTTTACACATTACATTACAGACTTTCACTAGGTTAACATTACAGACTGTCACTAGGTTAAGACTTGGCCAGTAAATGATCAGGAGACTTGACTCTCAATCGCTCAAGTCCTGGTCATCTCCAGAATAGATTACTGTAATGTGCTCTACATGGGGCTGCCCTTGAAGAGCATCTGGAAGCTACTGTAGATCCAAGTAGTTGAGCAGTTACAATGTGACTGCTCTTCAATGGGCAGACAATATATGTCTGCTCTGTGAGCTGCACTGGTTCCAAGTTCAATTCAAGATGTGCTGCTGGTAATGACTATGAAACCCTATATGGCATGGGGCAGTTTATCTGCCTCTCCCTCTACTCATCCCATCAGGGCTAGCAGGAGAGGCAAGTTGCAGGCCCTGTCTACCAAGCTATTCATTTGATGGGACCTAGGAGGAGAGTCTTTTCTGACATAGCAACCACTCTCTGGATCTTCATTCTCCTGTGATTAGACTGGCCCTGACTTTGCTGGCTGTTCAGAAGGCTCTCAATACATGGCTTTGTCATTGTGCCTGGGGATCCAGTGGTGATATGGATCCTGTTAGCTCACTGTATTGTTAGTCATTGTAATGATTATATTTTCCTCCAAATTAAGTTTTAACTGTTTTAATTTGGTTTTTAATGGCTCTAATTTTGGTTATTTGTAATAATTGTCTGTTCTTTAGTCCGTGACCTGCCCAGAGTCACATACGTGAGATGCATCACTACATAAGTTGAATAATAAAACACCAAACATCTGGTCAGTTGGACTATCAGTTTATGTGGTCCAGATAAGTCCTTCTCTCCCCCAGCAGATAATAATTATCATAGGCAACCATGTCTTCTGTAAGTGCATAGTAAGAAGCTGGATGGGCAATCCAAAACTGTTGGACAGAGATGCAAAAGTATAGGTTTGGATCACATGCAGCCTGCCAATATCCTTTCTGTGTTCATGATCTGTTGGAGGACATGTCCTCAGATGAGGAGGATGGAGAGAAAGTGGAGCTAGAGGCCTCTAATAGCAGCAGTAGGCTACTAAAATGCTTGGAAGTGCTACAGGAAAGTGGACTCTACAGCTCTTGCGTAATGTATTTCAGCTGTGCCCTGGATGGAGGCTTGGCATATCTTATTTATTACCTTCCCTCTGAAAAGTGTGAGAATAACGCTTCAAAACGCAGCTTTGATCTGCATATATATATTGCTTTGCTGTTTCTTGGAACCTAGATTTTGTCTCATCTTTTCTTGTGCTTCTGGTATCAGTTTATGCTTATCCTGTTTAAAATACCTCTCAAGGTATTGTAGAGAATTTTTTCCCCAAAAGCTGCTTATTTTCTACAAACTGTGAAGCAGCCTGAGCTTGCTTATCTGGCTGTGGCAGATTTATAGCTGGCTGAGTTAAAGTTCTAGTATCCAGCTGAACTGTCAAAGAAAACTGTGGCCCCTAAATCTCAGTAAAGGGGGAGAGAAATTGGGGCTTTTGAATTTGAGGATAATTGAGGGATTAAGGAAGAAGATGGGCCTTAAATATTTCTAATATTTTCTTAAATATTTCTAATATTCAAGATATCAATTTCTACTCTTAAAAATTTTGAACCTTCTTAAAGCAGACATGCCCCCTCCCACTTTTCACATGCAAACTTCAGCATGTACAAAGACTAGTATCTCTCTCACATGATATAAAGTTGTGCACCATGGGGCAATCAATAATATTTATACAGTCTTTTCTGAATATAATAATTGAGAGTGGAGTCTTAGTTAAGGGGTGTTCTGAGATAAGAATCAAATGAAAACTATAGTATAAACACTAGAAAAGTATCCACATATAAATTCAACACCCTTAAATACTTAGGAAGAAACAGAAAGTGCTGAGTGTAACAGCACTCTGCACACCTTGCATCACTTTTATTACCACTGCAATTCTCATACCAATATTAATGTATCTTCAAATAATCAAAAATTGCTGATAAAACTCTGATAAAGATACTTATAGCAGGGTATATTGTAATTAATTTATATTGTGATTATCAACATCTCAGTAATTTACATTAAAATATAAAATCAAAATCAGATGTGTAACAATTAAAATTAACTGAAAGCCTGTTTAAAATGTGTGAGTACTAAGATCTTTTAAGAGTCTGTAACAATATTAAGAGAGAAACCAGTTTGGTTAAGATATCAGGACAGAAAGTAGGGGACATGAGTTCTAGTCTTGCCTTAGGCACAAAACCAGCTGAGTGATCTTGGCCCAGTTACTCTCTTTCAACTATAAGAAGGAGGCAATGGCAAACCATTTCCAAAAACATTGCCAAGAAACCTGCAGGGACTTGTCCAGGCAGTCATCAGGAGTCAAAGCTGTCTTGAAGAGACCAACCAACCAAAGGGGATGACTACAGTGAAGGTTCAACCCTGAGTTGCCATGAAACAAATTTGTATAAACAAACCTCCTCAGCTAAACTCAGTATGATTGGCATGCAGAGGACCCTAGCCTCAATCCTTAATTTTTCTGTTTTAAGGTCTTGGGAAGCTGCTATGGAACTGAGCTGACAATGTTCAAGAGAATAGATATCAGTTATCCTAGTTTTATTTTCTGGGGTAATGACCATCATAGTGAATGTTAGGAATGAGTATGAATTTGAACATGGATTTCCAATTCTGTTTTCCAATTCTATTTTCAATTTATTACTTTAAGCTTACCAATATGGGATGCATCACTATAAATACAGTGGGGCAAAAAAGTATTCAGTCAGCCACCAATTGTGCAAGTTCTCTCACTTAAAAAGATGAGAGAGGCCCGTAATTGTCATCATAGGTATACCTCAACTATGAGAGACAAAATGTGAAAACAAATCCAGACAATCACATTGTCTGAT
>JANHZU010003665.1:22998-43084 GCA_032468055.1 Acrochordus granulatus
TATCTATCTATCTATCTATCTATCTATCTATCTATCTATCTATCTATCTATCTATCTATCTATCTATCTATCTTATGTATATAAGACAAATGTATATAGCTGCCCATCTGACATATAAGTGACTCTGGGCAGCTTACAATATATAACTTATGTTCCTACCCAGGAGTAATTCTTCTCAAATCATTGCCACTATTGAACCAAGCAGCTTTTGATTGCCTTCCTAAATCCTAAGAGCATTGGGCCAAATTTATTCTCTGAGTGATAATGAAACTTGATTCTCTAAAAATATAAACAAACTTTTTATAACTGTTGAACGATGCAAATGGAAAGCCAGCTAAAGAGGAGTGTCTTGATCCCTTTCCCAAGCCAGTAAAAATAGTGGAAAAATTTCAGCTCCTAGTAAGCAAGAGATAGTATAGGATCCATTTTGGGAGAATGAGGCACGAAGCTCATTATTCCGGAGCAGTGAGAACCAGCTGGGGGCTGACAAACCTAATTTGCATAGCTTTTAATCCAGATTTTTGTCTCTCAGTGTCCACAAATTTGAACTGTAGTGCCTTGCATACAGATATTATTTTTAAAAGTTTCAGCATGAAAACTGATATTTTCCTGATCACTAATCTTCTGCAGGAATCATAGTTCCACCAACTCTTTCCCCTTGACAGTTTTTCCGTCTGAAAATCCAACCTTAGAATCCCATGTGCTCAATTTTATATCTCTATAATCAGTTTTGTAATGTTGATCAAAAACTTCCTAATTTTATTTTCCCTGCTATGTCATGGGCACCTTCTTCTACCAACTCCCCAGGAGGAAAAATGCTCATGTTGCTATTTTTCAAACACTGAATTTTGCGAGAGGCAGAAACACATTCGTTAAAATGTTTCATTGTAAAAAGCAGCCAGAAACCGAAAAAAATATGGCTTTGGGGGAGAAAACTGCATTTAAAGAATAGTTTAGAACACGAACAGTATGAATTGCAGAGGTATCTGGAAGAAGAATATCAAGGTCGATACGATAGCCTTCAGCACTGAAATCAGGGATGTGTGGTGGTGTGAGTGGCTAACACATTGGGCTTGTTAGCGTGAAGATCAGCGGCTCGAGTTCGAGACCCAAGGGCTTCTGCGTAATGGGGTGAGCTCCTGTTACTTGCCCCAGCTCCAGCCAACCTAGCAGTCTGAAAGCATGTAAAAATGCAAGTAGATAAATAGGTACCACCTTTGATCAGAAAGGTAACAGCATCCCGTGCGCCTCGGCATATAGTCATGCCGGCCACATGACCCACAGTAGCGTCTTCAGACAAATGCTGGCTCCCTTGTGAATCGGAAATGAGCACCACCCCCTAGAGTCAGACTGGCGGGGGAAACCTTTACCTTGGTATGGTGGCCATCAGCATTGGAATCAGAAAGTGCCCTTTTTTTAAAGTGTGACTGAACAAACATAGGGATTGAAGGGAAAAGTGAGTGGGAGAAAAGCTGCAAATTTTTCAGAAAGACAGAACGACTTCTCTGTTGAGGCTCAGTCACCGTCTAAGGAAGAACAGACCTCTCAGAAGTTCATTTATCAAATGTTTCTTCATCCAAGTGTTAATCTATTCTCATATATTATTAATGCACTTTAAATCCAGTTTTTCAGTCATTAAAAACTAGAGCTGTGCAAACCATCAAGTTCAATTCAGAATGCATTCACTTCAGAAATTCAGCCCCAGCACCATTAACAATTAAGCCACAATAATAATACCGTCATGTAAATTGAAACAACTGAAATGGTCATAACTTGTTTGAATGCTCTGGACAACACTATAGGGTATTGCATACCAAAACAACCAGGCACAGGACAGTATTTCCTCCATGCCATCACTCATCTGAATACTTGACTCACGCTATATGACATGAGGACACAAAGTGCAAAGAATTCTAAATTTACACAGAAGTTCTGTCTAGTGTGTTTATATACTTATCAATGGACCGTGGTTCTAATTCTACACTTTCTAATATTCCCTTTCTACTGGCTGCATACTTTGGATGTACACTTTGCTCTAACTTCATGATTGCTATGTTATATGCTGTTTACTATTGTCTTGCAAGTATACTGAGAGCTGCTGTACTGGAGCCAAATTACTTGCATGTCTAAGCAGGCTTAACCAATAAAGTTTCTGAATCTGGTAGTTGAATAAAAACCTCCAAAAGTAATGTGCCTAAAATGACAAACTGATTAAAATCTATAATTCAGGTCTATAATGCTGAACAAAATCAGGAGTTTTAAAAGATGCTAGGAATTGTTCTATTTCATGATGGATTCAGACTCTGCTTCTTCTTTTCTATCTGAAAGAGATTGACCACTAATTTGTATTTGTGTCTGTGCATGTTTGTGTACGCTTGTCTTCATTTTTTTAACCTTGTCTCCAGAATAATGCTGCCCAAGTATCATTATAAATGTGACTGCTGCCCTTCACAAGAGCAACATTTAAAAATCTAAGAAAAAGGAAATAATCTGTTCTATCACCAATGCAGATGTCAAATTATTGGATAATTCCTGGAGAAATGCAGTGAAATAGCCTTCATCACCCAGGTTCTCCACTGATATGATACATAATTTGTTTTATGGAAAATGCACAGGAGTGGCTCTTGGGCTAAATCACTGTGATTCCCTTGCTGGCTGGGGAATGCTGGGAGTTGAAATCCACCCAACTTAGAGGTCAAAGAACCCTGCTTTAGACAGTGCCCGGGGATCCCTTGTGCCAGAAGGGGCTGGAAAGCAGAGGGAAGCAAGGCCACCCTTGACGCATTTTATAGCTAGGATGAGCTACTGTAATTTCACTCCCAAGCCAAATGTTTCACATCTACCCTTGGAAGGGAAAAATAACTAAGGGGTCTTCAGGGAATGTTAGGGGCTTTCAGGGAAGCCCAGCCCTTACTGTTACAACAGGGGTATCAGCATCAAGGTGTCCTTCTTGTTCTTTTCAATATGTTGCAGCATCCAGGATAAGTCACGGCTTGTGAATATGGTCAGTTTCATGGAGGCAAGACCAGAAGCTGCAGTGGCAGACCAGTCCGGGAGACGCTGTGAATCCCTGATCTAGAAGGCACCAAGCTAAGGCCCTGGAGTTAAGTGGGTGGGGAGGAGGACCCACAGAATCCTGCTCCCTTGGAACCTGAAACGTTCACTTGGGGACCTTTGGCATCTTCCTGATTTTAAACTGCCCAGGAAAGGGTCAAAAGGGTGTGTTGCCTGGTGTCCCTTCTGGAAGTCTGGCAGCAGCTTGCGAGCCTTCCAGACTGCTGGCGAACACTCCCCGCCGCCGGCCAGGAGCCCCAATGCCCAGGGACCTTGCAGGGGGAGTGGAATGGCAGGACCTCTGCGAGCTTGGAAACAGCAGGACCAGTCCAGCCCCAGGGTCACCTTCATCCAGGTAGCCACTTGGAGAAATATTCAAAGGTGAGCTTGTTCCGGCCCATCAGTGAGCAGCATGACATCACTTGCAGAAGCCCTCATTGGCTGAAAGGATCCACAAGGCGGGAGGCAGTCACCAAGCAACTGCCAGGAGCCTGTTTGCATTTGGGGGGCTGGCTGGGAGGGATGCAGCGATGGATGGGCCGAGCGAGCCCGAAATGCTTCTGCTGAAGCTTGGGCCTGCATCCCGCTCCCTCTCCTTTCTTGCTCCTGAATTAGCCAGAAGGGCCACCCAGCTCCGGCTGTCCCTTTAGGCGGCAGTGTGCCCGTGGCTGGATGGGGATTTGCACCGGGGCCAGGAGCTCAGCAGAAAGGCTTCTCCCCTTGCACTTTATGGTGAGGGCCGCAGGGCATCAAGTCCTGCTGGCCCAGCACACCCGGCCTGCCCTTCTGCCTTGAGGGGAGGGGCTCCCTGCGCTGCTGAGACCAGCTCGGTAGTGGGCTGGATGTTCTTAAGCAGCGGCCCCCCTTCCCTCCCACTGCGTAGGATAGAGATCAGCATCCCCGTGGGCTGAGCATGGAGGTTTGCTTCCTCCACCCTCTTTCCCCCTTCCCCAGTAAGGCCTCAAGGGGACGGTGGAGCTCTTGGAGAAGCTCCAGCTTTGGGGACCTCTCTAGCCTCGGAAAGCAGGAGAGAGCTGTTTCCCCTAAAAGACAGCGTAGTGCAGGGCTGGGTGGGGGGTTTAGGTTAGGAGAAATTTCCTCTGGGGTAGTCGTGAGGGACTGAGGACATCCAGATGACATCCTAACTCTCCAGCCCATTGCGTCAGGTATGATTGTGGCATGAAGACAGAGCAGGTGCCAAGTGGGTGCGGGCACCGAACTCATCCTGGCAGAAGGTTCAGGGATGCCTGGTGTGTCTGTGGTGGGAATAAGCTGGTGGGAATAATATGGCTCTGCCCAAGTCCCCCACTGCCAGTCCAGCCAAGGATGGCTTCCTTCTCCGCTCTACTCACATGAGTTTGTGCCTGTACTGTCCTGAGTTGGGCCAGTGGACGGACTCTACATCGGAGATGCCAGTGCTTCCTGGGAGGATCAACCACTGCTTTCTGGAAGTGTGCCATGCGCTGCCTGCCGCGTGGTGCCTCTGCGGACTGATCCAGTAGTCCTGCAGGCCCTGGCGGCTGGAGTAGAAGGCTGGATGCAGAGTGACCAACCTTTTCCATGGCAACTCCTCAATCACCCGACGGGGCGGAGGCATCCGTGGTCTCCTGGAGAAAAGAAGGCGCTCTTAGAGATGGATTCTTATGGCATGAAAATAATGTAATGATCATTGCATAGACTTTATGGGACACAATGTCCAGGAAGCACCTTGAGAGGCACCTCAAGGACTCACCTGAACAGAAAGGTGGGCTGCCAGTTAGACCATATAACTTGATATGACCCATGTTCAGGTTTCAGAGCAGAGTCCTAGAAAGGCACAGCTGAGCCACTAGGAAGCTGCATGCAAGTATCAGATGGTAATTGGCGGCTGGGGCAGATGCACGGGAGAGGGGCTTCCCTGGGGAGGGGGGGCATCAAAAGAAACCAAGATGTGTTTGTGACTGCAATCAAGGCATCATCTTGAGGGGGGAGTCAGTCTGGAATCCAGATGGGGGAGGGGCCCATAAAAACCTTTGTGGGGGAAGGACTCCACTGATGCAGAATAAGCCAAGCCGGTATCTTGTAGCAAAATTGCAAAAAACTTGCACAGCAAATTTAAAAAGGCCACTGGACTTCTGTTTTTCGATGATTCAGAGAAACGTTTCAGCTCCAGTCCGGGAGTCTTCTTCAGCCTCTTACGAGAAAGGAAAAATGATATGGAATAGATGAACCCATTTCCCAAAGGGGGGCAGGAGACTGTGAAACCCAGTACCCCGCTTCTCACGTAACAACCTGAAGAACAGCAATCAGATTTGTTTGCAATTTTGCTACAAGATGTGACCTGAACGTACATAGACAGGGCAGTGTCATGTGTGCAGTGCGCAAGGCTCCTGGGATCCCCCCCCCGATTTAGGGGGCAGCCTCTGACTGATCTGGGAAAGCCAAGCAGGGCTGCCTCGGGCGGGAGTCGCCTCTGAGAAGCTGAAACTACGTCCAAAACCAGCCACATTTATTGCCAGGAAAAATATATGGGGCGTCCATAAAGTCTCCAAGCACTCAGCGGCCTTTGTTGCTGTGGCTGCTTCATGTCGTGCCCTCAGGGCAACCCTGGGAGTCTCCGCAGGTGCATCTCAGGAGGAGGAGGACTGCCAGCTTTCGGCCGCTGGGGCAGACGGGGGACTGCAGGGCGAAGGGCTCGGGCGTGAGACTGGCCGGTGAGGAGCGGAGGGCCGGCGTGGGTACCCTGCAAGGGCAGAAGGCCGGGCAAGGGCAGGGGGCAGAGTGGGCGTAAGGCGGAGGGGAGGGAGCCAGAGAGCCGCGGAGGAGATGGTGGGGCAGGTCCGACAAGGCCAGACGGACGGAGCATGGGAAGGAGACTCAGAGCAACCTTACGCCCCGCAGCACGGCTTCTCGAGCTCGGTCTTCCAACCGCACCAATTTTAAAATGGGTAAACTTCGACTCCCAGAATGCCCTAGTAAGCATTGCTTGGCTGGGGAACTCTGGGGGGTGGGAGTCCACCCATCTTAACGCTGCTGAGGTCGGGAAACCCTGTGCTGCAGCCGCCACGTGGTGTTCCTGGAACCGCTGTGGCATCTCTTTCTTGACCGGGCCCACCTCGCAAGGCTGATGCAATATTATTGCCACACCTGCCTCATGGGGGGCGTGCACCAACTGAGCCTGGCAAGGAGCCACTGGGACCCCTGCTGAGACGGGGGGGCTCTCGCCCCGCATGTCTCCCGGGCCCTGCGTGCACTGGGGCCCCTGCAATTGAGGCGGTTCTCACTTCACTGGCTGAGCCTGGCAGCCAAAGCCCCTGCAGATGCCAGCCCGTTGAGTCCACGGGCTTGTCGCCACAGTGGACGGGGCCAGGGAACCTCAGGGGGATATTGCCAGCAGCGTTCGACTCTGGGCTCAGAAACCGCTTTAATGCAGGGACACTGTTCTTGGGGTGCTGGAGGGGTTGGCAGCAAGGTGGGTAGCAAGCGAGGGGATTGTGGTCCTTCTATTCAATGTCTGTTTTTTCCTACCAAAGAACAAATAAAATAAAATCTTTTATTGCTGTGTCCAAGAACATTATGCATGCAGAATAAGACTAAGCTAAAACTGCAACGAGAGCCAGTTTGGGATAACGGTTAAGGCCCCAGGCTAGAAACCGGGAGACCCTGCATTCTTGGGCATGAGGCAGCTGGGGGGACCTTCGGCCAGTCACTTTCTCTCAGCCCTAGGAAGGAGGCAATGACAGATCACATTCCAAAATCTCACCAAGGAAACCGCAGGGACTAGTCCAGGCATCCGCCGGGAGCCAAAAAGTCACTCCAAGTCATGCAGCAAAAACGGCAACAGAGCAAGGCCAGTGCAACATGTGCCACAAGTAGAAGCATTTAGTCTGAACTGTGTAAAACGACACGAAGCCAAAAAAGTGCCAGACAGCTGAGAACAGAAACCCCTGACCCACAAAAGAGCCGAAATGAGCCCTAGAAGTAGAAGGGGCAACTAATAAACGCTCTGAGCTACCTAATTTGAAAACGGAGATGAACAAGCCGCCTTGGCAACTTTGACTTGAGTGAAGATTGCAGAGGAGAATTAAAGGATGGGAGCGGCAATCGACAACTGGCCTCGTCCAGGCCGAGCAGCTGCCCCTCTCGGGTTACAGGGGGAGACCCCCCGGCTGAGGCTCTCAGCTGCCGCCAAGGGGCCCCGAAGCACTGGGGTGGCCTGCCAGGATTGGTCCGAGAGCCGCAAACCCCTGTCCTCTGGCGCCAAACGGCAACGGGCCAGAAAGCGAAGTTTGCTGGCCGGCCAAGTGCGAGGCCCGTGGGGCTTCTTTTCGAGTGGCAAGCGGCCTGGGGCTGTTATGTATGAAGCGATAACCTGAACACTGAAAGGGGATTTTTTTTATTAACTTCCTTCCTCACCGTGGGGAAGTACCTAAAGCAGCCTGCAAAGGAACAAACAAATGAATCCCAAATGAGGAAAAAGCACAAAGACTGAAAGCTGCCATGAGAAAAGCAAATAAAAATCAGCTGTAATCGCGAGAGATGCCTTCATTCCTGAAAGCAAGGTGGGGCAAGGGCTCGGTGGCACTAATATTAGGTAATTTTAGACCATGGATTCATGGTTTGTTTCTGCCCATCCCTTTTGTGTCACTTCAGCTGGGAAGATGCAAATACAGGTAGCCTTGGCTTACAGCCATTTGTTTAGTGATTATTTGAAGTTGCAATGGCACTGGAAAAAGTGACTAGAGTTTGTAAATGGGGTTGGGTTATTCGCACTGCATCATGTGGTGACGTCTCAGTGGCTGCTTTAGCATGTTGTGTGAACCACAAGGGTGGGCTTCCAGGCTGCAATTCCTGGGAAAATTATAATCCCTGGTATGAGCTGATTGGTACAAGAAAGAAGTATGGCCAAAAGGACAAACAAGTGACTGTTGCTTGGTCATGTGATCAAAATTTGGGTGCTTGGCAACCGGCACGTATTTATGAGAGTTGCAGTGTCCCAGGGTCATGGGATCACCATTTGCAACCTTCCCAGTCAGCTCCAACAAGCAAAGTCAATAGGGGAAGCCAGATTTGCTTAATGACTGCATGATTCACTTAACATCTGCATTTATTTGCTTAACAGCCATGGCAAAAAGGTTGTAAAATTGGGTGGGACTCATTTAACAACCACCTTGCTTTACAATGGAAATTCTGGTCCCAATTGTGGTCGTAAATTGAGGACTTCTGTAATCAGGAAAGAAATCTCTTTCCCAGAAAGAACAAGATGCTAATGTTTTCAAGGTACAAGAAAAGATGCTGTCACGAGTCGCAGCAGCCTTTGCTGCTGGATGCCTGCGGATGCTGGGAGCCTCACTCCTCCCTCACATGCCCTCGCCCCCCCAAGTCTAGGGCGGCCATATACCGGCTGCCACTAGGGGGTAGTGAAGAGATTCAGAAAATGGACTCTTTCCTGCCACCTACTGGTTGTCTGGTTACTTTTTTAAACAGCCCTGTCGGTGGATTTGTAGACACTTTTAGTTTTAATAATCTCCATTTTAAATGCTGATTTTTTTTCTGCTGTTAAATGTCTGATTTTACATACCTATGTTTTATTTTTTATCAACTAGCGTTTGCACCCAGAGTCACTTCTCCTGAAGTGGGTGGCTATATAAATTTGATAAACAAATAAATAAAGTAGGAGCTCCCATCGGCAGCAATGTTCATTATGCCAGCAACTGGCTGCTACGTAGCAGCACAACTGAGGAAAGTATTGGCGGGTTTAAGGCAAAGTTATTCAACCTCAGCGACGCGAAGATGTGCGGCGTCAACTCCCAGAAGTGGAGGGAATTCTGAGAGCCGACCTCCACTCACCCCGAAGTTGCTAAAGTTTGAGAAATCCCGGTTTACCACACAGGGGAGAAAAGAAGAACTCCCCAGCTCTCCTCAGAGGCAATCAAGTGTCGTCACCCCTCACGCGAGGGACGGGTCTCCTTCTCGCGCCTCCTGGGCCGAGTACCTCGGGGCTGCCGCTGACTCTCCTGAGCACCCCCCGTTTGGCGAGAGGAGCTGCCCCCCGGGAGGAGGCGCTTCTCCACGCACCGTCAAGGTCGCGGGGCAGAAGGGACCTTCCTCAGGGCGAAGGCGCGAGCATCCGAACAGCCATCTCGGCTTTCCGAGGGCAGATCACCAGGTCCCCGGAGTGGCGTGGCGGACAGAGGCCAGCCGAGATCAGGTGAAGAAAGCCGCAGGCGCGCATCCAAACGTCTGCCCCGTCCTCGCTCGGCTCCAGGGCGCTGGCCCCTCGCCTCCCTGAGCTTCGCCAGACGCAGCCCCGCCTGGAGGGGTCACGGCAAGGAAGGAGAGGCCGGCTGGCGTTTCCGGGAAGAGCCACTCGCCGTGGGCAAGCCAGCTTCCGGTGCGCGCCTGCCCTTTGTACGCCTGGGCGCACAGCCGTGCGCAGGAGGCAGGCACCACCAGAGCGAGCCCTTTGGATCCACATCCTCCAGGAAGCGCGTCCCGTCCAGACCTGCCCATCCTTCTCCTCAAGCGAGGCCCGACCTCAAGGACGAGGGCTTCGGAAGCGGCCTGCCTCTGCTTCCTCCTTCCTCGGGCTCGGAGAGAGCTCCAAGCTCCCCGGATGGCTTCGGGTTAAGGCAGGATCAGGACTCTCGGTCTCCGGTCTCTCACCGGTTGCCTTCAACCATTACGCCAAGCTGCCTCCCTGTCTTGGAAGTTAGTCGCGGTTTACCACACAGCAATCCGCTGATTAGGGCGCTTCACTTAGTGCGGGCTAAAGGGAGAGCTGCTTTGCGAATGTTCCCCAGACGAACAGACCCTTGCCAGCCCCTCGGGGGTCTGGGTTTCCTGCAAAACTGGCAGTCGCACCCCCCCACCCTCTGCCCAAGAAAAGCACGAGGAGGCACCTACCGAGCCAGGATGTAGTTCACCACGAAGAGGGCTGTTTCGGGAAACATCATTTTCCTGGACCCTTGCTGGGGCGCTTGCGACGGGGCTGGGTCCGTCGGCTGCGAGTCTGGACTCTGGCCCTGTCTTTAAAAGCTCTGGACACGGCGTCAGGAATAGCCACAACCCCTGAGGGCTCCATTTGTGGCCTCTGAAAAGTTATATTCCCTCTGCGGTGCTGACCTGACACCGTGGAGGGAGGGATTGATCCTGGCAGCAGCTGAGCTTCTCTGGATGGTGGGGCTGAGAAACATGGGTTGGGGCCTGTTTGTAGACACGCGCGCACACTCTCATACACAAAGACACACCGGTGCATGCACGGGCACACTCGCGTGCGCGCCCGGAGTCTTCCAAGGACTCAGCGCACTTGCCTGTGGTATGGCCTGGATATCACTGCAGGTGCAGAGTCTCCTCAGATACTTGGATTTGTTGGTAAGCAGGCGCGTGGTGCCTAAGAAGAAGCCCCATTTATTGACACAAAAATTCCTTACTTCTCTAGACAAAGCAAGCCGGACTCCCCACCACCAGCAGCCCTCCTGACCCGCACACTACACTGGAGAGTCCAGGCTAAATGGGGTTGGGTTATTCGCACTGCATCATGTGGTGACGTCTCAGTGGCTGCTTTAGCATGTTGTGTGAACCACAAGGGTGGGCTTCCAGGCTGCAATTCCTGGGAAAATTATAATCCCTGGTATGAGCTGATTGGTACAAGAAAGAAGTATGGCCAAAAGGATGCAGGCGAAATACTGTAGAGGGTGACCCTGATGCTTTTGTGGCCGAGCCTTCTCCTTCTTCTCCTTCCCTGCCCATCGTCTGTCTTTTCCTTTTTGTTTTCCTTCTCCTTGTCCGTCTTCTTCTGCTGCTTCCTCTTCCCAAAGGGAGAAAGGGGGGTGTCTTTAAAAAATAAAAATGGCATCCATGGCCATGCCATCCAGCCCCCATCTCTTTTCACGTGTGTTGCATTGCACGTTAAAAAAAGAGACGGGGCTTTGATTGCACGGTCCATGGACACCATCTTCACTATTTTTACACACGCGCCCTGCGAGAGAAGAAGAAAGTTTGTGAGGAGGAGGAGAATTATCCAAACCTCGATTTTACACAGCCAACCCTGATTTAAGGGGCACGAACCCCTGCCTCTGAAGCCTGCTTCAAGGCCAGCTGGGGCAGGCAAAGGAAGTGGCGCTGTCCGGGGAGCGATCCGATCTGCCACTGCGTGAGTAGCCACTGCCTTCTGTGCCCGGCCTGGCGCCGCACAGACGCAGCCCCTGAATGTTGGGTTTGGCTGCCCTCTTTGTACTGCACTCCCACTTAAGGGGAGGGGGAGACCCTCGAGGCGTGCTCATTTAAATCCTTAATTTGCCACCCGGGCCCTGACCAATTTCCGTCAAAAGGGACGTGGGCTGTCTGGTGGCTGGAATCAGGAGGCCGCAGCGCTTCCCAGGACCAGCCCTCGACATCGCCCGGACTGGGAGAGAGGGGGTTCCTGCAGGTCGCGCTGTTGTGCCCTAGGCCACTCCTTGTGTGCACCCCCGCCCCAGGCTTGGAGGGCTTCTGGCTTCATCAAGCCAGCCAGAAATGCAGATGGGAGCACACGCCGGGGAGGAGGGGGGATGTAAGAGAAGGGCAGGACACCAGTATCACGTGCATTTGTGCACATGCGCGCACACACACGTTCCTGAATGCAAGATTAGTGATAATTGCTGTTTCAAATCTCTGACCCCATGTTTCTCAACCTTGGCCCCTTGAAGATGGGGGAATTTCAGCTCCCAGAATCCCCCAGCCAGCATAGCAATTCTGGGAGCTGAAGTCCACTTGTCTTAAAGTGGATATTAAATACATATCAATATCTATGTTTAAAAAATTTCATTGCTGGTTGGGACCAGTGACCAAGGCTGAGAAACACTGCTATGCCCTCTGATTCCCGGCTGCACATGGCCTCCTGCCATTCAGCCATTAATCCTGGGATCCGAACAAGCCCAGCAAATGATGAGGGGCCGAAGATGCCCCCTCGAGAGCGCAACCAAGACCTCCTTCCCTGGAGGGGTGCACCAAGGCGCCTCTGCTCTTCCACTACCCCAAGAAAATGCAATAGTTTTGCATCACATCTTCGGACACCTCCAGCCATCCTGTCCTCATTTTGGCTTGAGGATTTCTAGCCAACTCTTGTTTAAGATCTGTCACATGTTTTAAAAGGAGGCAGGGCTTCCATCTTGACTTTTTTGACCCCCACTGTGGATGCCACCACCTCTTTAATGGGGCAGAGTTGGCATTGACTATGGGGACAGAGAAAGTTTATGCTGGTCAAATCTGTCTCTGAATTCACCCTTGGTCTGGCTTGGAATGGAAGATCTTTTACTTTATCACAGCTCATTTCTTGCTCCTATTAATAAGCATCACTATAGTCTGGACCATGGTGTAGAAAGCACAAAATGCACATTCTTTGTTCGCTTCGCCGCTAATATATAAACAGAGAGCAAACCCCACACTCATGCTAGCACTGATGGTGTTACCTACTTGGTAGTCTGAAAGAAAACAGCCAACCTCAGAGAGCACCAAGGACTCCACAACATTCTTTGTGTCTCTATTCTGCTCCAAAGCTGTCTCATGGGCACGGTGAAGAAGCCGCCATTCCCAACATTAATCCTGGAAGCCCATTGACAACTTGGTACAATGTTGTTGCTAATTAATTGAAGAATTTATACCTTGCTTTTGGACACCAAAGGCCTTAAGGTGACTTATGGAAACAGGACAGGACAGCTCAATATCCAGAACTGCTGTAAAATACAAAGATTAAATTAAGAAAGATAAAGTCATTTTTATTAGTGGGAGAAAAGGGAGGAAAGATGTAAGGCATGTTGTGCAATTAGAAATGTAAGAGCAGTGACAATGAGAAAGTCAATATTATTTGGGTTGTTGAAAATAGCAAGTCCATTTTCACGCAGCAGAATTCCTTCAGCCATTAATGATCACAATGAGGAGCTTATTAAAGGTGTTTCAAACCTTCAGAACAAACAAGCTCTCTTAAGATGATGTACAATTTTCAAATAAAACTGAACAATATAACAATATACAGCTAGGTACACATTAGTCCATGTTTGAACAATGCAATATTGGATTTAGTGAAAATAGCTGCTACAACCTTTCATCCTACTTTCTTCACCTTCCTATTAATTTAATGCAACCCAGATTTCAGTTGATGCAATCTGAAAGGAATGAGCCAAACAAAATAATTTCTATTCTGCTGCTTTAATAGATGTTTCATGGTGACAAGAATTTCTCCTCCTAAGCACTTAAACTTCTGACCTTGGTATATATCTAATGGTCCTCCTGGGGGTTGCCCCTCCTTTGTTGGTGATGCATAATGACTCCAGGCTGCTCCCCCTCTTCACGCATAGTTCAGTCTTTGTTTCCCCCACACAACCCAAGCATATGCACAGTTGCAGTTGAGGTTATAGACCCTGTTAATCTTTGCATGTGCAACATGGAGGAAAGGGAGATTCTCTCAAAGGAAACAGTGCAAGTTTAAAAAGAAAAGGCTCATTATTACTTTAGAACAAATATTTGATGTAGTTGAACAATGAGTGTGGTCATAGCAACTCTAAAATAAGACATGATGCTGGAATGATTGAATCTACAGTACAGTAAAATTGTTTTTGTCTTTATTTTGCTTTCTATAAATGACTCTGTAATTTTCTTAACCATATATTTAAATTATAAATACAAGTAGTCCTTGATTTACAACCATAATCGAGTCTGGAATTACAGTCATAAGTCACACTGGTCTTTAAGTGGGTCACCATGTGACCACACCCAATTTTATGCTTTTTTGTGGCAGCTGTTTCACAAGCTGTTTCACCGTGATTGTTAAGCGAACGCCACCATCATTAAGCAAATCCATTGTCTGCAAAGGGTCTTTTTGCTGGAAACAGGAAGTAAATGCCAGTTTCTGGCAAAAAATATCATAAGTTACAGTCATGTGACTGTGGAACGCTATAAACAGATGTAAATGCAGATCAGTTGCTGAGCAACGAAAATGCGATCATGTGAATTTGAATCCAGGTTGGCAAGGTCCATCGTAACTTTCAATGGTTGCTAAGTGACTGGTTGTAAGTCGAGGACTACTTGTATATTCTTTTTATCCTGCATTATAATATTTCATCAGTATACATATCAATATTTATGTTTAAAAAATTTCATTGCTGGTTGGGACCAGTGACCATATTTTCCTTAGAAAATAGCATTTCAAATAGTGCAAATTCAAGTAATGCAACCATATCGTGGGAGTCGTTAATGGTGCTAATCTGGCCCTATCTGTGCAACGTTGTTGATGATCAAAAGACATCAACTTCTTGAATAAAATCTTTGTTAAAATATTTTTGCTTGTTGTTTGTTTTAGCAGTCAGAGAGTCACAGGACGTGCAGTTATGGGTGGGAATTCCGCTACCCGCAATCAGTCGATGGACCAGGAGGGACCAGAATATCCTCAAAGGCCACGAATGCTCAGGTTTAGGAAGCCTGGATCAAGTGGAGCGGAGCCCGTAAGCCACCCCTGTCTCAAGCTCAGCGGTTCTCTGTCAACAGGTCAAGGGAGGCCAGGCAGAAGACACTTTCTGCTGTCAGGGAATGATCGGCGTGTCCAGTTTTAAAAGAAACCGGAGCTCCCATTGGCGAGATGGTGTGGTGATCACGCGGTGGCATCACTGGATGGCACGGGGCTGACATTTTCACACTTCTTCATTTTCAGGCTTGGATCAGTTGCCCAAAATAGGTGCATTGTGTCTTATTTTTTTAGGGCAACAACTGTGATGGCTGAACATCTTGGAAAGGGGGCATGAAGGCCTTAGGATCCCCGTTCTGGATTCCATAACTCCTCTGAGTTCAGACTCAATACTTTGCAGCTTTACAAACCCAACTATAAGGCTGCTCCCAAGAAGTGTTTGGCCGAGGCGGACGTCCCGGGCATTTTTCTAGCCTACAGCTTCTCCCACCCAAGGACTGACCAGAGCCAGCAATTCTTAGCTGTTGCGGGATTAGCCGAGCTTGCCTAGACGTTGCCACCTACATCAACCCTCCCGTTCGTAAGTGTTAATTAAGGTGATGAATTATTGCAATCTACCATATATTAGTAGTTAAGAAGAGATTCAGTCTCATTCTCCCTTTCCAAGGAACACTTGAGTCTCAACTTGTGTGTGTGTGTTTGTCTGTGTGTGTTCAGAGAGATCTGAATTCAGTGTGACAGCTTGTTGGCTTGCAGCTCTTTCAGGGTGTTTTCTAATGGGCAATTTTGAGCACTACCACCTCAAAATAATTGGGTTTTCTCAGTTGTAGCTAATCCTGTTCAATCCCTCTGGATTATTTGTTGAATTTCATTGGGGGTCCGGTCATCTTTGTCTTCCATTTTTAATCCCCCTGTGTTTTCTTCCTGCTTTTTCTGTCTTCATTGCCTCTCCATCCCCTGCCTCCACCCCAGAAGTCCATTCAGGAGTGAAACTCCTATTCCGTTTATTTCCCTTTTGTCCCTTTGGTGGTGACAAAAGTAATGGATAATTTATGGGAAAACCTAGGAAAGTTAGAAAACAGACAAGACAATTGCTTTGAAACATCAGAAGTTTCACTGTGGATGAATTTCTCCCTTATCCCTACTTCAGCTGCATGGGACTAGACCAGTTTTCTCAACTTTGGCCACTTGAAGATGTGTGGACTTGCCGGCTGGGGAATCCTGGGAGTTAAAGTCCACCAAAGAAGACGCTGAGGCCCTAGAAAGAGTGCTGAGAAGAGCAGCAAAGGCGATCACGAGTCTGGGGGCAAAAGTCCTGTGATGAATGGCTCAGAGAACGAGGTTTGCCTAGCCTAACGAAGAGAAGGCTTAGGGGAGACATGGCAGCATCTTTCGATCCTCTAGGAGCTGCCACAGGGAAGAGGGCGTCGGTTCATTCTCCACGGCCCCTGAAGGCAGGACAAGAAGCAATCCAGCCTGGAAACAAGGACGAATTTCCTGACAGTGAGAACGACTGACCAGTGGAACAGCTTGCCTCCTGCGGTTGGAGGTGCTCCCTTGTTGGAGGTTTTCGAGAAGAAACTGCGCAAGCGTTTGCCGGGACGTATGAGGTCTCCTGCCTCGGCAGGCCGTTGGGCAAAGGTTCCCTCCAGCCCTGCAATTCTGTGATTCTGTGACCAGGCGGCCAAGGTCCAAGTCCACCCGTCTTCAAGTGGCCAATGTTGGGAACCCTGGACCAGACCTTTCCAGGCCGTCCAGCTCTGACCTGTCCTCAGTTCGCCTTTCCGCTCCCTACGCTTTCACCCCTGGATTTTTTTGGTCCCAGCTGCCCATGACCGAGGCAGCCTTCCGGTTCCCCCTGCCACTTCAGCAAAAATCGTCTCCTGGAAATAAGGCGCTGCTGGAAAGCTGATGCAACAGGCTTAGCTTCTGCCAGGCATTGCCCAAGGTGGGGATCTCTGGGGTGCTGACACCCCCGAGTGAAAGAGAAAGCAGAAGGGGGGGATTCTGCCAGGGGACCTGAGAGCGTTGCAAGGGCCGGAAAGTGGAATGGTTTCCAGTAAGCCAGCTGGAAGGGAAGCCCAACCACAGGAAACGGGACCAGCCCAGCTGTAGAAAAGGGGAATGCTCTATGTGGCAATGCGGCAAAGAAGTAGTTCCTCATTCGTGCGCTGCTGCAGTGCACAGCAGCTTCCAGGCACATGCCAGGATCAGCAAAGTTCATGAGTTTCTTTGCAGGGAAGACGTTCAGCGAAGAAGGTTCAGGAGGTTCCTTCGGCAGAATAAACAGTCGATTCCTGTCCAGCTGCATTACTTTGTAGAAGTGGAACGCGCAATAACAGACTTTGGCACACACAGGCAATCCTTGACTTATGACCATTATTTAAATAATGGTGGACGAACATTGGGATGGATCTGAAAAAAGTGATTAATGACCTGTTCTCAAAGTCACGACTGTTGCACCTCAGTCACATACATTTTGGGCACCTGGCAACTGTTTCGCTTTTATGGCAGTTACAGTGTCCTGCAGTCATGTGATTGGGATTTGCAGCCTTCCCAGTGGCTGGTACAAGCACAGTCAGTGGGGAGAGCTGGATTTGCTTAACAACTACGTGATCGTCTTAACACCCACAGTAAAATGGCTGTAAAACTGAGTCTGGTCACATGATGACTCGCTTAACAACCACATTGCTTAGTGACTTAAATTCTGGTCCCATTGTGGTCATAAGTTGAGGACTCCAGTACCTTGCAGCATTCTGATCCTTGGAGGTACAGAGTTGGCCCAGCATCACAGTCTCTTCCGCAAGGCCCTCGTCCTTCTTCACTCTGGTTCCTTTACTGTTGTTGGTTGATCCTCAAAGGCAGAAGCTGAGCATCCTTTCAGCGTCTTCGCTCCTGGTCCAAAGGCTGCTTGCTCCACACTTCGGCTTTCTTTACGTTTAATCCTGGTCCCGCTTTTACAGTCTGCCCCTTGACTTCTGACATTTTCAGCTACCAGCAAGTTCTTGATATTTCTTGCTCCAGTTTGAAAACCATATTCCTCATCTTTCAATCCAAATCCCAAACAGGCCGAATAATTAAGGGGAGGAAATACAACTTTATCTCGCTCCTTTGTCAACCTGCAGCCAGTCCTTTGTGCAGGATTGTGGCTTCCCTTCCTGTAAAATATAAATCAGGGCTTCTCAGCCCTGGCCACTTGAAGATGCGTGGACTTAACTCCCAGCCAGCACAGTCGGTGTCCCTTGTCTTTTCCGCCTGCTGGTACCGAAAACAGTCAACCTGGTCTCCCTGCGGTGATGTTCATGTACACGGAAGTCCTTTGGGGCACTGAAGGTTGGCCAGCAACGAAGAAGGCCGTGGACTGGCAGAGGCCAGCGCCGCTCTCCTGCTCCGGTCCAGTTCCCTGGGCCGAGCAACACGGCAAAGGCTTAGGCTTCCCTGCCAGTCATGTTTCCTAGCTGAAGAGTCAGCATTGTCCGGAGGTGCTTCTTGGCCATGTGGCCGGCATGCCAACACACTGGGGCGCTCAGACGCCATCACCTCTTTGGTGGCAATACCTCTTTATCTACTCGCATTCTGCAGGCCTTCAGACTGCGAGGCTGGCGGGAGCTGGGGCGAATGACAGGGGCTCCCCACATTACGTGGCGCCCGGCTCTCGAACTCAGCTACCGACCTTCCAGCCGACAAACCCAGCGTCTTGACCGCTCAGCCATCACACCGCCACATACGATACAATGGTAATGAATAATATTGGTGCAAACAAATAAAAAACAGAAAAATTAATCTTGCACAGTGACACAAATACCGACAGGCACTTGAACGTAAGTGTTAAATAGCTTTTAAATAGCTCATGTGCCCTTTAAGATTAAAATCTGCAACAGGAATAATACATGAAAGAGAATGTGTGGGTATCTGTGTTCAGAAATGAATCAACTGGGGAAAGTTTGACCGGAATGTTTCCAAATCCTCTTTCTTGTCTTTGCCAAAAAAATAAACTAAACTGATTAATTCAGACCTTGACAAATGATGCACCTTAGCAAACCATAACTGCAACACAGTGCTGGGATTCCAATATTCCATTTATTTACTTCTTAAATTTGTGCACCGTCCATCTTGCAGCAAGTGACTCTGGATGGTTTACAGTGATAAAATATACAAAACAGTAATAAATAGAATAAAAACAGTAAAAAATGAAAGGCTGCATATTACTGGATGTACAGGAGGGGGCAAGCACAACTTCCTAAAGGGCAGCAGCACAATATCTTAATTTCATTTTTAAGGAGGCACAATATTTCACAAAATTATTGTACTTTGAAGTTTTGTAAAACTGTAGTGAAGGCTACTTCAGCTTAGCATGTCATGTGAATGAATCTGCTAAAGTTAACTTGTCCTGGTTAAACAAATTGTATGTTGTATGTGCACAGCCATGAGATACAGAGAGAAAATAATGTTAGTGGGGGTGTGAATGCAACACCTCTCTGTAACTACTTAAGCCAAAAACATTTTTCTAGGATTGCTTAGCAATTGTGGAGGATAGCCAATGATTCCCAAGAAAAAAATGTGACTGTTTTAAGTACTTGCAGCCTAGCACATGTACTCCCACATGTATTCTGAAGTATCCTTTTGGCTTTATACCTGATGCATTGCATAGCCCTAATATTCAAGTTTTTAGTTGGTTATTTAAGAGTTAATACTCATACTTCAGTCTGAGTTCAGACATCAATATGCACATTACATCTTATGAATATATAGAAAGACTTGTCCAGGTCTTGCATAATGGAACTTGTCAAAGGACAAACTCACTGCCTTGAACGAGTGACAGTTCTTCTTCCCTCCCAAGATCCAGAGTTTCAGGGCTGCTGGAGAAAGAGTTTAAAATAGCCCTACCTTCTTAATTGGAAAATGTGTCCCATAAAATGGGGAAAGAACCCAGTACCTGTGGAGTGGTTGTTAAAAAAAGGATTTCAGCCAGACAGACTGTAGAAAAACAGAAAAACATTCTTCAATCCAGAAAGAAGTAAACTCAGCATCAGTCCCAGGACAATGCAAGGAACTGCAGGTTTTGGAGCAGGTGCCCAACAAGCAAGATGTGCTGAGGCAGATCCAAAAGACAAGGAGAAAAGCCCAACTACCATCTGCAAAAAATCAGTCAAAACAAGCCTACTGCGTGCAATAGTTTACAAGAGTTCCACAAACCAGGTCCAAGAAGAGAGGACTATGAGTTCTGGGGGAGAGAGAGAAAAATATCCAATATTGCAAGACTTTGGAGGAGATATGAAAAGCAGTTTCAAACATAAATTGGTCTGCATTTGGCTGCAAGAATTAAAAATGGGGAGAAAATAAGAAAGATTCAAAAAGCGAGGAAATAATTAAGAGAGGAAACACTAAGAACACAGGGATAGGAAAATAGACATAAAATATAGAAATAAAAATGTATAGATTAAATAAGAGATAAATAATTATAAACGAATAACAATAAACTCTAGATTATGATAAGCAGTAAGAAAATAACTAGGAAATAGACATACAGTGGTGCCTCACAAGACGAGATTAATCCGTTCCGGAAGAACGCTCTTAGCACGAAATGCTCGTAAAGAGAAACGCAGTTTCCCA
>JANHZU010003665.1:45802-56197 GCA_032468055.1 Acrochordus granulatus
ATGGGTGTGAGCTTGGGAAGACTCCGGGAGGCAGTACAAGACAGGGGGGCCTGGCGTAATGCAGTCAATGGGGTCGCGAAGAGTTGGACATGACTGCACGACTGAACAACAAAAAATGCAAAGAGAGGACTCATTGGGACACACCCTGATGCTGGGATAGATTGAAGGCAAAAAGAGAAGGAGACCAAAGGATGAGATGGTTAGATAGCACTATAGATGAGATGCCCATGGATTTTGGCAGACTCCAGGAGACAATGCAGGACAGGGAGGCAGCAACTGAGCACCTGAACAACAACAACAATAACAAATACCTTCTCTGTCATGACACCTGCCGTCTAGAATAGCTTAGTCCAGAGATCCATATGTCTTCCACCTGCATGATGTTCCAATATTTTTCAAAGACCTGATTATTCTTCTACACTTTGGGGTTAGCTGTGAGCCTCTGTTAGAGTCTTTTTTTTGCTTGAGGTGTATGTTTTTTGTCCTACTGGAAGTACATGTCCTGTTTTTATTTTTTAAAGCGTAAGTCACTCAGTTATTTGCAGATGAGTGGCTTCTAAATTCTAGGTGTATGTTTGTATGTTTGGTGGAACTGCTGTATATATATAATTGATCTGCTGTTATGTAAGCGAAGAAAGTAACAGTAAGGAACAGTAATGTTCCTTAGTATTCATATTATATTTGTTGGCAGTTATGAAAACTACAAATTCAAAATGAATTTAAAGAGAACTTTCATTTTGTCTCCCCGTAAGCAAATACATTTTGCCTGAAAATGTATAAAAGAAACAATAGTTCATCCATTTCATATTGTCAGAATTGATGGCAACATCCAGCATTTTCTTGGTACACAATCTTCCTTGCTCCCATCCCCCAGTCCATCCCATGCCAAGGAGCTTCAAGCCTTCTGTGATTTTATTTTGTAGAGTTATTAATTCTGGATTTTCCAAGCACAGTCTGCTTTGAGGAGATAAGGGCAAAACTATTAGCCCCTTTGAGGTCTTTGTAAGACAGTTTATCACTGTGCCCTTTGAAATGTGATTTATATTTTAAACTTGAAAACCCTGGGTCATATGATTTTTTTTCCTCCAGGAATACTGGCATAGACTTAATTTATGAGATATGATTAACCATTAAGTGTTGCATAGTAGAAAAAAGTTCCATCTTCCTTTCCTCTCCCCCCCTTAGCTATTTTAATCCCCCTAAATACCTATTTTATTCCACACACTAACAGACATGCAGTGGGGAATCAAAAAGGTTTGGAAATAAATTTTTGTCTCACTCTTTCCATTCTGAAATTGTTTTCTGATCAGAAACACACTCAAGAAACCTAACAACCTTTGAGTAATATTGGCATGTAACATTCACAGAATAATTATTAGTTAGCAGTAGAATGAGTGATGTAGCTTGCTTATTTACACTTTTCTAAAGCTCATCTGTACTCCACTTGCCAAGGGGATGATAACCAATCAAATGAAATACATTTTGTTTTTCCCTGCCTCCCTCCCTCCTCCCTCCCTCCCTCCCTTCCATTACTCTCTATAGAAAATGTGGTGGTGGTAATAATGTACGATGTGTCTCATGCTAGCAGTAAAAATACAGGGAGGTTTGGATACTGGTATGAAAGGTACAAATGCTGTTGATTCAAAATACATTGCAGTTGCTGATTAATAAGTGCTTGTACTCGGTCCTTAAGGAAGTTATCTACACAGCCACCTGCTCTCCTCTCCCCTTCTTTTCATTGTATCTAAATCCCACATCAGCCAAGCCAACTCATGCATCCGAGGATGTGGGCTGCGGCTCCTGAAAGCATGTGCCTTAATAAAGTTAGTTTCAAAAGGGGCAAACAGACTCTTTCGAATATGAAGAGGTAAAGGAGGCAGTACTACCATATCAGTGTGGGGTCCCCTGGTTTTATTCGACTACAAGTTCCATAATGACCAGACACAGGTGATCGAAGCTGTCTTGTAAACCGTCTGGCGGACGCCAATCGTGAAAGTCAGCTCTTGACAGTTCGAGCCCCGCTTCTCTCCGCCCTTTCTTGCTCTGCGTTTCGCAGACTCCGCTCCTTGTTCCGCGGCTCAGCGGTCCCCACGCCGAGCCCTCTCCTTTGTCTCCCCCTCCCTCCCGCCGAAAGAAAAACTGCTCGCTTACCCGAGAATTCAGTGCTCCTAGTTGGTGGGACGTCTTCCCAGTGAAACGCCCGGAGCTGCGGCAGAAGAGACTGCCAACTTGCTGCTGGAAAAAGGGCTGGGCGACTCACGCACCCGGCGGGCGAAGGTGGGCCGTGAGGCGGGGGTGGGATGCGCGGGATTCTGAGCTTCGCCTTTTGCAACCTGACCGGTGGTGAGTGAGCGCAGCTGGCGCAATCCAAGAAAGGCGGGAGGCATCTAGAGTACGAAGGAAGGAAGGAAGGAAGGAAGGAAGGAAGGAAGGAAGGAAGGAAGGAAGGAAGGAAGGAAGGAAGGAAGACTGGCGGTGTTTCTTGCTCCATTGAGTTTCTATCTTTTCCGGGCGCCGCTGATGAACTCCCGGAAACGGCGTCAGTCGCCCCCGATTCTGCCCCGACGGCGTAGCAGCTCAGCCGCGCGCAAAGCTGTTTTGCTTTGCAGCGGTCTCTCTTTGCGGAGTGCCGAAGGCGAGCGAGGAGTCTGTCTCGGCAACGGAGAAAAGAGGAACGCTTCTGCGTTCGGCGGTGAGTTACGCAGCCCTGCTGGCAACAACCTCTCCTTGAAGGGTGATCCCGGCCAGATATACTGAGAAGAAAGTCCGAAGAACTCAGGAAGTTATTTCCCGGTAACTGTCTTTAGGTTTCGTTACAGAGGCCAAGCGGGAAGAGCGCGGTTCTTCGCTACAAATCCTCCCGACTTGCCTTTGTTTCCACGGGGCTCAAAACGCAGGTTTGCCTTGCCTTCGCGAAAGTCAAAAGGAATAAATTAGAACTCCTTCCTAATCTGGTGCCCCTCCCATTTGTTCCCTTTCTTTTCTAGTTAGTCTAAGGCTAAAGTTTCCGGGAGCCGAGTTCAATATCTGATGCCCTGGTGGATCTTCCGCTGACCTTTCTTGGCCATCAATAGGACGGGATTGCCATTGTCTTCTCTTGGGCTAATTATTTTTCGTCTTCCTTACAATCTTGGGATCTCCTGATGGTGTCCAGGTTCTAACCAGATCGTATTAGGCTTAGTTTTTCAAGTTTTTCGTCCATGGTGGAGTTCCGTAATTTGCAGTTTGCGTAGTCAACCTGCTGACTGCGAATTGTGGGAGTTTCCACCCAAGAAATTGGGAGGCAGGTGGTGGGGAAAAACCGGTTTAAAAACTGGCACCATCCTTCTAAACATCTTTGCTTTCATCAGGTCCAACTTTTCGTCGCTGGTGTCCTTCTTCCTCTGAAAAGCTGTCCCGGCGAGTTTTGCTGGCTCAGCTGAAGTCTCTTACCTGTTTCGTCCGTGCTGTTTGAGGCTGCTAGTGATGCTTATGGAGTTTTATTTCGTTCCTAGCGCTATCGGTCTGCAGAGCGCTTTACCGAACAAGAAACAAAAAAGGTATTTTAAACATGACCTCGTCAAGCTGGTTCCCTGGCGACTATATCGACACCAGCAATATTCTTGGTGAAGATGGCAAAGGAGTTTGCCACCATCTTTTTCCGAGATAGTTTTCGACTCTTCAGTCTAGTCTGCAGGCAGCCTTGCTATTTAAACGAAGCACCTCTTTCCAAAACCTAACTTAACTCCCGAGCGAAACAAAGGAAATGCGGAGTGAGGTTTAAACCCTTCTAACTGGCGCTTCCGAATAGGAACGGTTAAGACTCAGTCGATTCCATTTTAACTTTTAAACACACCTTATTACTTGAAAAAACTGTTGGGAGAAGGAGAAAAAGATAGTTTGCCTGGATAAATTAATCTGGACTAGGTTTTGATGGGAGTTGTATGGGTAGGTGTTTACAAACGAAACACGTAGAGAAAGTTAATTATTTAAATTGGAAATGAAATTGGTCCCACTCCCCAAACAGCATCTAACCACCACTAGCACCTCGCATTTTAGGGACTAAATCGAATCAAAGCCAGAGAAAAAAAATGATGATGCCTGTGAATTAATGGAGGCATTTAATGGCTGTATTTATTCATTAAGCTTAAACCGGTTGATGCATTAAGCCATTTTCAGCATTTACACAATATATTGACTTATAAACCCTAATCTAACCAAACAGCTTAGATTTACAGAAAAGGGTAAAAACTCACTAGCTCGGTATGTGAAGGCCCCCGCTAAAATTTCAAATGGCTTTATTCAGCGCGTTATACAAAGACAGCCATTAAATATTGGTTTCAGAACAATTAAGAGTTTGGTTTTATTTAGGACACGGAAGACGACCAGAAAGGCCACCTGGGTCATTCTAGGATGAAAAGGGAGTTTTCGAAAGTTAAAGCAAACCATCCGATTCTGAGCCATTCTTTTAGTATTGAAAGCGGCATCTCCTTTCAGGATACAACAGTTCAGATGAAGACCTTAAGCCATTTTAGTTTCAAGCCTAAGCCGGGGCTCGCTAGCACAATAGTAGATAGCCCATTTCCTCAACATGCATCTGCTTCCAGTGCGGACAACTTTAGAAAATTTTGGAGTCAAACTACTGAAATAAATTTTCTTGAGGGAAAAATTAATCTATAAAGAGAAGGGTTGCAACTAGATTGCTGCGAGTTGGTCATTTGTTTTCTGTATTAGAGGGTTGTTGCAGCAGAGAAGGGAAGATGGGCGGGGTAAACGTAAGAGAAGGGGTCGCATTGGGAGGAGACTTGGGAGCAGCGACGTCATCTAACAAACAATAGTTAATGAAGACAATAGGGCTTTCCCTGTTTAGAATTCACGGAGATTTCGGACGTGGGAGAAGCAGCCTTTGACCTTTCCAAGTCAAACCAGTTGTCGTGAGGTTTAGAAGCAGGAGACTGTTCAGATTTTAAGAGAAGTATGCAATAGAATAAAATAATATATCTTTCTTCACTTGGGATCCACGTGGTTATAATCATATGTAAAACTTGTGATGAATGTATCTATTGTAGTTTGGTTTTAATAGGAAATATTCCTAATTTTACTTCCTTTGGTGTGGTGGGAAGAGAAGAAAGAGAATGCTATTTTTTTTTGGTTATAGGTTTTATACATATATATATATATATACTCTAAGGATGGGCTGTTCAGCTTTATGCCCATCAGAGGTTACAGCCATTTTTTTCCAATTAGAAGGGTGTATTAAAATTCATCTGAAAATGTTAGTGTTCTTCCCTACAATTGTCAGTTCTATTTAAAATCTCCATGTAACCTGAAGTAGGACGGTTGGCAACCAAATGGCCAATTAAATTAATTTGTATAAACAAAACTTTATAATGAAAGGGATTTCTGCAGCCACTTTGGTTTTGTATTTGAAATGCCTTGACTAATGTAAGAATTTGCCAGAATAATTTTTCCTTAGGTTCAGTGTAATGTGGAGTGTGCATATGTGGGAATATTGCACTGTCATTTCACAATGGGAATTAAAATTTAGTTCCTTTGGTGTTCCTTTAGTTAACATGCCTGCTGGCTATTTCTAAATATGGAGTGGAAGACAAAAACAAAACGCCTGCGCTTTTCTTCCTTGACCTATTTGTGCAATGATATGTGATAATTCCTTCTTTAAAGCAAAGCTGAGATGGCTTTGGATGAAGTGCAGTTACATCTCTTCCCTTTCCCTCCTTCCTAATTAAATGGATGCCAAGAACGCTATTTTAATTTTTAATAATTAGGTTTATTAGTTGTAAATTTCAGCCGAGTGTACCTGTGGCTATATGAATCTTTATGTAACTCAGTGTATTAGCTTTTATATATTTTTTTAAAAATCTCACCTTTATTATTTTATAAGTCATTCAAGGCAGCAAACACACATAATACTCCTTCCTCTTCCTATTTTCCCTGGAACAACAGCACTATGAGATGGTCTGGGCTGAGAGAAAGTGACTGGCCCAAAGTCACTCAGCTAGATTACATGGCTAAGGCAGGACTAGAATTCACAATTTCCTGGTTTGTACTCTGGTATAACCTTGGAATTTTTCTGAAACCCAGGAACTTGTTTCTGAATAATGCCAACTATTATGAGTCTCACTACTTTAAAAAAATCAGTCAAGATGACACAGGGTGCTATGATCTGATTTTTATGCTTCTTTTTAAGCTATAATAAATATATATATGCTGCATGTCTTACTGAAAGTTTATTTAATAAAGTGAAACGATTTTTTATACCACACTACTTCAAAAGATTTAAAGATGTTTATTAATTTATATGTAAAGTAAACCCTTGAGTTTACAGGACCAGTGCAGAACTATTTACCACTGGAATAACAAAAACCAAAACCAAGCCAAAAACAAAAAACAAAACAAAACAGAAAAACAGCAGGGCAGAATGGGGAAGATCGAAACTGTCAACACTCAGTCCATCTTCTGCTCTTGCACACTGCAACTTTATTCATATTAAGCCCTGTCTAAAGTTTCTCACAACTGTAGGGAGAAATGTGTTAAACACGATCTCTTTTCTCCTTTGTCTTCCTTTCGTTCAAAATGCGCAATCAAAACCTTTCTTCTGCAACTGAATCAGATTTAGGAAACACGTGTTTCAATATTTCGAGAAAAAATATCGTCAGAGTGGAAGGCATGATCCTGTTTAGGAAGATTTAATTGCCTACTAATAAAAGAGGGAGCGATTGGGAAGAGGGAAAAGCGACCAATCAAATGAGTCACGAGCCGGCCGAAAGTGCGAAAAATGCTTTCAATTTCAATTTCATAACACCTGCCTGCCCCCTCTGATCTCCGCCTACGCAGTCGCAACACCCTATTTCTTGCTGCAGCATTTTATTGAGCCAGGTGATGTCTAAAAGCTTGGCTAAAATTAAACTGTTCACGTTTCTGTCTAAAAATATGATATTAAATCGCAGATAGTAAGGAAAACAGATAATGCGTTCATAAATTCCAAAGATAATGAGATTCAGTACGCAATTGGTGTGAATTGTATGAATATGCTTAGCCATATAAACAGGAAATTCGAAGCAGAACTGATTTTCATGAGGTTTTCCCGTTATAGCCTTAAAATTGAATAAATCTGTTGAAGTCCCTCTCTTCTAGCAGCCAAAAATCAGAGGTCTGGAAGCACATTTTGAGGTCAAAGTAAATTTTAATAAAATGTGTTAATCTGAAAAGCTGCTTCCGGGCTCCTTCCGATTTGGGGCTAACTAGACTAACTCAAGTCTCATCTCATAAAATAACGCAAGGAGTACATTTTAAAAATCGCCATTGCTGGCATCATCCTCCGTACGTTTCCCTTCATACTGGGGAACGCGCGAATATTTTGGACTCCCTAAGAGACACAATTCTCAGGAGAGCTGAATCGAATGAACACAGTGGACAATGAGCGAGAAAAGGTACATTTCCCAGCAAATTGGAGGGGGTTAAGGATGGAGTAGAGGAGCACCCCACCCCCAGATTTCGGTATAAAAACTGGCCTTGGTTGCGTTCTGCATACCGCGCCTGGGAAGGAAGAAAAAAGTGAAGATGCCAATTAGTTCCCTCCTCTTTCCCTCTGCAGTTTGTCTGAGGCATGGGTGTTGCTGTTGGGGGAGGGGGGAGGAGAAGTAGCTTTTGGTGGGGACCTCCCCCAGAAATGCAGCAAACCCTTCCTCAGGCTCCCTTCTTCCCACCCCACCCCACTCCTGATCCTGCTTTCCCGTCTCTTTTCTTCTGCTAGTTGGACGCGTGAGGACAGAGACGTGCCGCGCGCAGCGAAGGCTTGCGTGGCAATCGGGTGACCGCCGCTCGTCTCCGTCTCGCTTCTCCCTCCCTCCCAGGTTCCTCTGCAGTGCATTGGCACCGCTGAGGCTGGAGAGACCGGGCGCCCGCCTCTCGGCTACTTAGGAAAAGCCGAAGCCGGAGAGGAGGAGGAGGAGGAGGACCGACACTGGAGAAGGAGATCTGGGAGGTCGGGGGTGAGGTGGGCAGTCGAGCCGCTGCCACCCCTACCTGTCGCGCCCGTGAAGAGCCTATGCCCCGGGCAGAAGGCGAGAGCTGCCCCTGCAGGTGCCGAGGTCATGATCCAAGGGACTCTACAGCGGCGAAAGTCCAGTTCCAGGCGACAGTGGAGATAGCGCCCTTCTAAGGCTCGCCCTCAGCCGTCGGGAGCAGCAGCGGGACTGGCGTGCCAAGCGGGTCTGGCACCGCAGTAGCTTCGCCGGCTTCGGCTCCTTTCCACCTCTCTGCCCGCTGCCTGCCTCCGGAGCGTTTGGACTACGTCTGCACCCGCGCTCACGTACAAGCGAGGGAGCCCGGGCGAACATCATGGCGACGCTAATTCGCAGCAAGATCTCCAATGTGGCCACCTCGGTTTCCAACAAGTCCCAGGCAAAAGTCAGCGGCATCTTTGCCCGCATGGGCTTCCAGGCAGCGACCGATGAAGAAGCGGTGGGATTTGTTCACTGCGATGACCTGGACTATGAGCATCGGCAGGGACTGCAGATGGACATCCTGAAATCCGAGGGCAGCGAGGAAGGAGGAGAGCCTCCCTTGGAAGGAGATATCCACTACCAGAGGGACGGCACGGGACCCCTGCCCCCGTCCGCTTCCAAGGACGAAGGCGTGTGCTCCGAGCTGTCCACTCAAGGGAAGCCCAAGATTACCGCCTGGGAAGCTGGCTGGAATGTGACCAATGCCATCCAGGTAACCTTCAGAGCTCCATTTCCCTTTTCCTTGGGGTAAAATCCTGTCTTACTTGAGACTTTCCTTGGCCTTAGTTTCCAGTGGAGTCAGGGGGTCCAGAATGTTTGAGAGATTAAAGCAGTTCATTTGTCTTGAGCAGGGTTCGTGATGCTTCACCACCTTAGAAGCAGAAGGTGTCCCCAGTGGGACATCTTGTCCATTTCACTGCCCAACGGTGTAAATGGCTGTCTATCCATTTTCAAGTAGCTGCACATTCAAGAAATACTCAGGTAAAGCCACACTCCAATCCACCTTTAAAACACAAATCAATACGTTCTGGGTATTGTGGTACTTGCTCCCTCCTCCTTCTTTGTCTCCTCCCTCAAATTCAGCCCAGCCTTCTCTCTATTGTGGCAATTTGAATCCGTGTTAATAATGATGGGATGGCAATTTAAAAAATTGCATTCTAAATTTGAATTATTTAACCCTTTCAGTTTCATTTGTATTTATTCCTGAATTTGTCTTAATATGCTCTAAGCAGCATAGGGTCCAAACAAGGCAGCCATTCTCTCTTTGATGTTTCATATTATTTTTGCTTCAGATAGAGGCATTTGGAAGGAGTGAAACACTTCTCTTCCCCCTTGTTTTTTTTTTTGTTGAAGGAAAAGGACTTGAGGCCTTAATCTGCAAAACCTGATTGTGTAATCACAGTTCATTTTAAAATTTATTGGTATTGCTGTCTGCAACAGTTATAAGATGCAACATAACAGAATTACAACCAGAAAAGATATGGTCCTTTTCACTTTTAATCCAACATTGTTCAGATCTGGAATAAAGAAAATAATGTTAATCAAGAGATGAACTTTTAGGAAGATAAATAGCATTTATACATTTGAAATCAATTTTCAGTTAGTAGTGATGAGCTGAAAGCAAATCCTTAAGATGAGTATTGCTTTCCCTCCCTCCAAATTATTGGCCCACTGATTAATATCTAACTTAAACTAGCAAACAAACAAAAACCCCCAGTGCTGCCAATTAGTATTTTTGGTGGTATTTCTAGCAATCTTAAATTATAAACTTCTAACTTTGTTAACAATTATTAATTAACTTTGTTTAAAATAATTAACAATTATTAATTAACTTTGTTATTTTCTAACAAAAATAACCTCTGTAAACTGTAATGAATTAAGTGAGACCTACTTCTTAGTAGACATGTATAGAATTGTTTTACAAAACAATTTAGTTTGTGTATTCAGCTCAGATCCTTTAAGTGAATAAGTTTGATATGATAAAAATGGCTTCTTACAGTGAACAGCAGTGACATTTACAAGTTAATTAATAGCAATGAGAAGATCCAACTTCATCTTTCTATCTGACACTGAATCAGAGGCATTACAAATTAAAACCAAAATAAGTCAGTGTAATTTTAGTAAGTGAGTTTATAATTATTTTCTCTAGGGTGATTGGTATCTGGTCAAAGACATATGTTACTCAAGGAAGTTTGCTTGGTTCCTATATTGTGTCATTTTCTTTTAGAAAGCTTTTGAGCAGATGCCTGTTTTCCCAGATATTTTCTTTGTTTGTTACATTAACTTTTAAAAAAGTGTTTTATTTTTTGAATTTACCATTTTAAGAAGTATTGGTTTCATTATAATGGTTTTATTTATTTATTATTTTTAAATTGCTCTGGATTCTTCA
>JANHZU010003665.1:62931-73621 GCA_032468055.1 Acrochordus granulatus
ATGACAAAGCTAGACATCAAAACAAAGCACAAAAACATCAGGCAATGACAGGATGACTTGGATTTAAATGGCTTAAAATTTATGAAATTGCTGGAAATGATGATGGAAAAAAATGCTCATTCATTTCCAGACCAAAAAAGTAATGCAAGTTATTTTAGTTAGGGGAAGTGAGTATGCTAAGACAGGATAGGAAGTCATAAATAAGGTCACAAGAAATTCTGGATAATTTATATAACCTGATATATAACCTGTTGTTTGTGATGGTCTAATTATTATCTATCAGTTGGTAAGTAATAAAACCAAATATTTAGGATCAAAAGGTTATTTGGATAATGTCTTTAATGAAGCATTGAGGTAATATAAACATAAGGTTAAATTTACAGAAATTTTTCTCTGTAGTTTTCATCAATTACTGTATTATGTAACACTTCATGTGAGTTTCTCATCTCATGGCCTAAATGAGGGGAAAATTAAGTGCAGCAAGGAAAATCAGATAAGTATTTATAGTCAACAATTTTACTTATTTGCAAATGTTGTGGAATTCTAAAATACCAGCAGAGGGTGCCCTAAACTAGGAGTAAAAACAACATCTGGGAAAATACGTACAAATTATCAAGCACAGTTACAGGGAATCAGTCCATTGTTTTAACCATATACAAAGTATATTCTGCTCTGCCTTTTTAATAGATGCATTTATATGTCAGATTCAGATCCAGATTCACATACTTTATTTGCCAAGCATGGTTAGACATGCAAGTAATTTGACTCCAGTACAACAGCTCTCAGCATATTTGCAAGACAAAGTAAATAAAATAATAACAATACATGGTTAGATATTCAACAGTAAAGTGTGTCTTCCAATGTCCAGGAATTCTTTTCTGGAATATGTAGTCTGCAAAGAGTTGTAGAGAATTGTGAAATCGAAAGTGTGATAGCTCCCTTCACCAAGGCTGCCCTCTGCAGTGCCAACTTGAGGGTCATCAGGATACAAAAGAGTGGCCGAGGCCTACTTGGAGAGCTGCTGGAGGCAGAGACCCAGAGATCCTCCTCCGTGATTTTCACAGTGGTATTTTAAATCCTTCTCTTTCAAAGTCAGTGGAACTTACCTCTAGGTAAGTGGATATTGAATTGCAAATTTTACTGTTAAAAATTGTGTAAGAAATAATTGGGACAGGGAAATACATTAAATCAAAGCACAAGTCCCTTTGTTAAATAGCAGGCAAAATCAGTACCATGGACAGCACCAACCCACTTTTCCTGGTGGAGACTTCGTCTTATCAGGCAAGCATGAAAAGTTAAATCCAATGAAAACTTCAAGTATACAATCAGCTCTCTAATATGGTAAGCTCTGTCCTTTTAAATATATTGCCAGACTGTTAAGAGTTTTATTCTTTTATCTGTTTTTTAAGTCTCCAATTTTTAAGAGGTTGGTGATGCAGAAAAAAAAGCCCACCGATAAGAGACTGGAGGCTCTGTTAGGGATGTGAGTGACAAAATGGATAGAATACTATTTTTTGGTCCTAATTGGAAAACAGTCAGTCATCACAAACAAAGGTTTTGTTTGCATTGCAAAGGTCTTTCACTGGAGTCTTCATCCATAATTCCTAACATTAATGGCAGAGCTTCCTGCTAATCTGAGGCAAAAATGGGCATGGTAAAGGATAAAAATGGTAGGAACCTAACAAAAGCAGAAGATATTAAGAAGAGGTGGAAAGAATACACAGAAGACCTATACAACAAATATATAAATGTCCCTGATAACCACAATGGTGTGGTTGTTTATCTAGAGCTAGACATTTATTTATTTATTAAATTTATATGCCACTGAACTCAAAAAGACTCTCAATGGGTCACAATAAAAACATAACATACATTAAATAAAAAACACTAAAAATAAATAAAAAAAGTAGCTGGACAGAGAGGGTAGGAGCAAAACATATAAATGGGGAAGGAAGACAATGCTAAGCCACTAGCCATCTCTAAGATGTAATATTGGAGCTCCAAGTCCGCTGACAGAGGCAGGTCTTAAGGCCCTTCTGGAAGACTTAAGGTTGGGCACAGAACCTCACCTCTGGGGGCATGATGTTCCATAGAGCAGGAGCTACATCAGAAAAGGCTCTTCTTTTTGAACCTGCCAACCAAAATTCCCTGGTTGACAGGATACGAAGGAGGCCTCTTATGCTGGATCTGGCAGGGTGGGTGGGGAGACACAGTTCCTCAGATATCCTGGTCCCATGCCATGAAAGGCTTTAAAGGTCATAGCCAACACCTTGAATTGCACCTGGAAGCAAACTGGCAGCCAATGCAGCTCATGGAATAGAGGTGTTACATGGACTGCTTTCTGAGCTTCTAAAATCATCTGTGCAGCCACATTCTGGACCAGCTGTAGTCTCCAGATGCTCTTCAAGATAGCTCCATGTAAAGCGCATTCCAATAATCCAACAAAGAGATAACAAGGGCATGTGTAGGGACTCCTGGTCAGGAAAGGACACAACTATTGTAAATACAAAGTTGTGCAAAGGTCCTCCTAGCCACGACTGTCACCTGCTCTTCAAGCAGGAGTCGCAAGTCCAGAAGAACCCCCAGATTGCACACTGGGTCTGACTGAGATAATGCCACCCCATCCAGATTTCAAGATGTTAAAGTCCCAGATCCAGAACCCCCAGACACCCAAAGCCACTCAGTTTTGCCAAGGTTCAATCAAAACCTGTTATCCCCTATCCAGACCTGAACAGCCTACAGACATTAAGTCAGGGCTGAGTCATCTGGGATGGAGATGTAAATCTGAGTATCTCATCCCATGGTGATGGATGATCTCACCCCATGATTTCATGTAGATGTTAAAAAGGAGAGGTGAAAGTACCAAGCCTTGAGGCACACCACAAAGTAACAGCCAAGGACTGGACCTCTCACTCCCTGTTAACATTGATTGGGACTGACCTTGGAGAAAGGAGTTGAACCAGCACAAAATTGTATCACCCAACACCAGCCCCCAGAACTGACCCAAAAGGATACCATGGTTGATGGTATCAAAAGCCGCCGAGAGATCAAGGAGAGCCAGGATGGATGCACTACCCCCATACTGCTCTTACCAGAGATCATCAACACATTTGACAAATGCAGTCTCCATCCCATAACCAGGCCTAAACTCAGAATGAAATGTCTAGAATGAAACGTCTAGATAATCTGCTTCCTCCAGGATTCTCTGTAGCTGCCATGCATCCACCTTCTCAACCACCTTCCTTAAAGGGAAGGTGGGAGACTGGACAATAATTGTCCAAACAAGTGGAATCCAACAATGTTTTTTTTTAGGAGGGGATGGACATTCTTCTTAAAATGTCCCAGAAATATCCCCTCCCACAGTGAATTTTTACCAACCAAGAGGGACATGATCTAATTGACAAGTGGTCATATGACAGCATCAAGGACCCTGTCCATGTCATCAGGGACAACTGGGTCAAATTGTTCCCAGATAACAGGGCAAGACTCCTCCCTAGGAGGAGTGGATTTGCATGGCTTCCAGCTGGGACTGAATTTGAGTGACTTTATCGGCCAGGTGTTCTGCAAATTCCTTTGCACAGCCCTGAAGGAGACTTCCCAAATCCCCCCTTCCAAGAAGGGATTGGGTGACTCTAAACAGGGCCGAAGGACAACACTCTGCAGATGCAATAAGGGTGGATAAATAATTACAGTTCATCACCCTTATTGCCACAAGATAGGTCTTGATAGCAGCTCTAACTAGTGTTTGGTCAGATTCATCCTTTATCCACTTCAGCACTCATAACTCCTCTAGGAACCATGGAAGTATCAAGCACAATTATAGAGGCCACATGGGCATGATTCTATCCAAATCCCTGGCTGCCCTCTGATTCCAGGACATAACCAGGGCTTCAGCAGGACCATGCAGCAATATCCCCAGAACATCCCCCAGCTCCTTCTGGAAACCTTCTGGATCCATCAGTCACCGAGGTTGGACCGCTTGAATAGGTCCAACCTCCCTGCAGAGGGGGATGGCATAAGATAATCTCCAGGATACCAAGGCATGATCTGACCATGACAAGGTGGAAATTGATAGTTCCCCCACCAGATCATATTGCCATAGTTCCAGCAAGAAAATCAGATCCAGAGTGTGATCACTGTCTCAAGTAGAGCCCAAAATAATCTGGAATAGGCCCATGGCTGCCATGGAAGCCAGGCACTCCTGTGCTAATCCTGAGGACAAACCCAGGGGTGACAAATGGAAATCCCCCAGGACCATCAGCCTGGGGAAGTCCAACCCTGAGATGGCCTTGAGCAGCTTAGGTTGATACAATAGCAACAATCTGAATTGATCCCGAGGCCCTGCTTCAAGAACAGGGTCTCACAACCAGACACTTGTGGAGTTAGGCCCCTGGAGGCAAATAGAGATTTTGGATAACTACTGCCACCCCTCCTCCCCTGCCTTGGGGTCTCGGCTGGTGCCAAACCTTAAAACTGGCTGGACACATCTCTGAAAGTGCAACCCCTCACTCAGAAGCCAGCCAGGTCTGAGTAATGCCTGCCAGGTCCACCTGATCCTCCTCAATGAGATCACAAATGAGGGGAGCTTTATTATTGACTGACCTGGCATTCACCAGCAGCAGCCGGACTGCAGGGCCTCCAAGGATATAATGACCAGGGACTGGGTGTGAACACAGAGAGCCTGAACATATGGCCAATAACATTAACAGCCTGACCTCTAGCTCCTGTAGCACCCCATTCTCATCACTATCTGGAGACATTTTCCTGCCCAAGTTACCCCAGGATGAAGTTCCCCCTCCCACTCTGACTTTCCCTCTTTCTGAGCTATGGATTCTGCCATCCCCTTTATCCATAATCATATCCTCAACCACCCTAGGGAGCGAATGAAGCACTATAGCAAGAGCTCTCAGCACCTACAGGGCTCTCACCTCCTCCCTTCCACCACATACACAATGCCCACTCTTCTACACCCTCTCACTGCTAGCTAGAGGGAGGGCAAACACACAAGTCCCTTACCCAGCTCTCACCATGGGTGAAGACTCCAGCCAACAAGTCACAAACCCAGGCTGGCCCCGGTTGTCACCCTGGGACCAACCCACCAACCAATGTGGCCTATAGTTCTCCTTAATATGCCCAACCAGTATCTCCTCTGTCCCTCTGCTGGCCACAATTCCTCACAAGATACTAAGCTAAGCTGCTTAGCTTAGTGGCTAAGCTGCAAGTGGCAGTCCCCAGCATCCAAAAAACTCATCCTAATGCTTTGGCTACCAACCACTCATCCTTGGCTCTGGAGCCACCCTTGCAGCCACTGCATTGCTATTCTCAGACCACTCTGGAAAGCCTTGATTGTCGACCAGCTGACTCTCAGCCTCTCTCACTGAAACCACCACAACTGCCATCACAGCTGCCACACTTTTATTCTAGTTACTCCAGAAGGCCTCAGCTGCCAACCAATTGACTCTTGGTCTCCCTGGCTGCCACCACAGCTGTCATTGCAGCCACCCTATCTCGGTTGCTCCAGATGACCAGCTGACTCCCAGCCTCCCAATGCAAAAAAACAGCTAACTCCTGGCCTTTGACATTGCCGCTATTCTCACCACTGCCATACTTCTCAGATGGCTTAAGGGACCTTGTTGCTGATGTTACAGATGCTGTCACAGCCACCATGTCTTGGCTACTCTGGAAGGCCAGCTGACTCCCGGCCTCTGATGCTGATACTGCCATTGCTGCTGCCATGCTGATCTAAAATGTATAGAGGGCTGGCTGCTGCACAGCTGATCTTCTGGCAGAGGAAAAAGGAAAGGGACTGAGGCCTCCTGGCCAGCTGAAAGCCAGCTGACTCCCTATATCCACTGTTGCTGCTCTGCTGCCACCACTGCCCTGCTGTTCCTGGATGACCAAAAAGGCTGTCTGCTAAACAGCTGATCTCTGGGGTAAAATAAAAAGGGGAGAAAAGGTCCACAAACCAGTCCAACATTCATTCCAGGGAGGTAGTGGAGCTCCGTGCTCCATGTCCACTCCTATCTGCCATCTTAGCAAAAAAAAAAAAAAAAAATCATGGAATGTGAAGTCAAGTGGCCTTAGGAAATGTTACTAACAACAAAGCTAGCAGAAGTGATGGTATTCCAGATGAACTATTTAAAATCCTAAAAGATAATGCTGTTAAAGTGCTGAACTCAATATGCCAGCAAATTTGGAAAATTCAACAGTGGCTGCATGATTGGAAAAGGTAAATTTATGTTCCAATACCAAAGAAGGGCAATGCCAAAAAATGTTCAAACAATCCTCATTTCACATGCTAGTAATGTTATGCTCAAAATACTGCAAGCTAGGCCTCAGCAGTATATGAGCTGAGAACTACCAGAAGTTCTAGCTGGGTTTTGAAGAGGAACTAGAGTTCAAATTGCCAACATTTGTTGGATCATGGAGAAAGCAAGGGAGTTCCAGAAAAATATTGACTTCTGCTTCATTGACTATGCAAAAGCCTTTGATTGTGTGGATCACAACAAACTGGCAAATTCATAAAAGAAATAGAAGTACCAGACCACCTTGCTTGTTTTCTGAAAAACCTGTATGCTGGTCAAAAAGCAACAGGTAGAACTGGACAAAGAAAAACAGATTGGTTCAAAATTAGGAAAGGAATATGACAAGGCTGTATATTGTCACCCTACTTATTTAACTTATATGCAGAGTATATCATGCAAAATGCTATGCTAGATGAATCATAAGCCAGAATTTAGATTGCCAGGGGAAATATCAACCACCTCAGATATGCAAACGATACCACTCTAATGGCAGAAAGTGAAGAGGAGCTAAAGAGCCTCTTGATGAGGGTGAAAGAGGAGAGTGCAAAAGCTGACTTGAAATTCAACATTAAAAAAGCAAAGATCATGGCATGTGGACCTATCACTTCCTGGCAAACAGAAAGGGGAGAAATGGAAGCAGTGATAGATTTTATCTTGTTGGGCTCCAAGATTGCTGCAGACAGTGACTGAAGCCTGAAATCAAAACACGCTTGCTCTGTGTGAGGAAAGCTATGGGAAACCTAGTCAGCATATTAAAAAACAGAGACAAAGGTTCATATAGTCAAATCTATGGTTTTCCCAGTAATAATGTATGGCTGTTAGAGTTGGACTATAAGAAAGGTTGAGCATCAAAGAATTGATGCCTTTGAATTGTGGTGCTGGAGAAGACTCATGAGAGTTCCTTGGACTGCAAGGAGATCAAACCAATCAGTCCTAAAGGAAATAGACCCTAATTGTTCATTGGAAGGACAGATTGCGAAGCTGAAGCTCAAATACTTTGGCCACCTAATGTGAAGAGAGGACTCGTTGGAAAAGACTGTGATGTGGAAAGACTGAAGGCAAAAGGAGAAGGGGACAGCAGAGGATGAGATGGTTGGATAGCATTGTAGACGTGATGGGTATGGATTTGGGTGGACTCTGGTAATGCAGGACAGGGAGGTCTGGTGTGCTGTGGTCCATGGGGTTGCAAAGAGTTGGACACAACTGAGTGTCTGAACAACAATAATCCTAAAATAAAATAACCCGAATGCTTCGGTATAATTAATGAAAATTATTTTTAAAAAGTTTTAAAAACAAAATTTAAAAAGCCCTTCATAAGAACCCAATTAAAAAATGGCTCTGGTTAAGAATGAATTTGCTGCTGGCAAACATATTGTCGATGGTCGGGAGGGGGTTGTTTGAAAACAGTGGGCAGAGGATCCAAATGAATCTTGCAACTCTATTTTTTTCCTAAACAGACATGTAATTCCATTCACTCATACCCTTTTCACGTATCAGATTTACCCCTGCATCTTACTCCCACCCTATTCTCATTCACATCTTCTAGCTCATTTTTATATTCATATTTCCCCTCATAAATATTTCATTCACCTAGGAAAAAGTCACCTGCATTCAATTAGGCATAGAAAAGCATCTATTAGTCTGCCAACAGGAGCACCATTCGAGTCTCTTTGAAGCACAGGGTGAATATTTAAAGTAATAATGATCATAAAAACTATATTTGCATGAGACACTGAATCACACACATTAACTAACTGCATTTTATCAAAGATATTAGTAAATCTGCCTGAATGATTATTTTATAGCTCCAGATCCAGAGATTGAGAATCTCCCCAAACTGGATTTCTTTGAAAAAAAATAATTAGGGATAAGCACATGTTCCTAACCACAATGATGCTAAAGTAAGAAAACTTAAATTGTGATGTCATTTTGCAAGCTTCACTTTACTCCTTTGTATTTGAGTGACAATATTCAAATCTAAGGCTGTAAAGAGCAGAGTTTGCATCAGAATGTCAGTTAAAGAAAGGGAGTAAGAGAAGAGGATTTTAGGCAATGGTATCTGCAACAAATAAATGATGCCAAAATAATGTGCATGAAGAAATCATGATACAGATGTCACTGTTTTCTGTTTCTTATGTCTGAAGAATGTAAGCCATGGCATTTGTGTGTTGATGTCACCACACATGTGTTATAGCATTATCCTTCATGCTAATTAGTCAGATGGAGAATTGTGAGAGATGCATTTGAGACATGGGCTAAGAAAAATGTCATAAATAGAATCCTTAAATCCTGGCTGTGAAATTGTTCATAGCAAATCAGAGTCTGTAACCATGATTTCCTTAATAGTAAATACATAGTGACAATGTAACCCAGGATAACCCAATAGCAAGCTCACATTACATTACATCTGACCATTCTTCATAGAACTCAGATGTCTCATTGCAACTTCACAATAACAATGAAAATAAAATAATATTATAAAGTTATCTTGAAAAATGAAGGACTGAATCCAGAGTTTATAAATTAGGATGAATAATTGCTTGGATACACAAGTTTCTTTTTCCAGATCATGTTAAATTGATGCAGTAACAAGCCCAGTTAAAAAGTTGAACTGAGCCAGTGTGGATCCTTTCTCTTCCACCTCATCACAGATATCATCTTGTGATTTCTCCACTCCAGCTCTTACTCTATGAAAAGTTTGTTCTTGAAAACTGCAAAAGTTCTCTCAGATTTCAACTCCAATACAGGTAGTCCTCGACTTCAACAGAGTGTTTAATAACTGAAATTATGAAGGCCTTGGAAAGGGTACTTTATGGCTCCTAAAGGACTTCCAGCCATTGTAAAATTACCATGCTGTCCCTCCACAATCCCATGACTGCATTTCAGACACTTCGCAATCTGTTTGCATTTATCAAGTTGCCAAGCTCCCTGCAACTTATTGCATATAATCATCATTTGCAGTCTTCTGCAAATATTATCATCATTTGCAGTCTTCCCTGATGGCTTCTCCAGAAAGTCAATGGGAAGCCAGCAGAAAGGTTCCGGTCTGCTGCTGCTTGCTGAGAGGACTCTTCCTCAGCTCTGATGGCCGGCTGAAAGAGCTGCCTGTTGAGTGGAGCCCAGCCCCTCCTAAAGACTGACATCGATTTCTGTGTCTGAAACAGATTGAAAAAGCTGGAAACCAAGCACTTTTTCTACAGCTTGGCAGATGTATTCTCTTCTGCTCATATAAAAGAGCTCAGCCCCTCTGCTGGGCTGCAGAAATGGGGCTTGGATCCTGAAGATATGAGCACTGTTTTTGCAGCCCACAGAGGCATTCTCTTCCATGCATGGAAGAATGCTGGAAAGCTAGTGAACATCATAGTGTTCTTTCCAGCCTTCAGAATGATCATATTTACTAACTTTTTAGCCTTCCTAACGTAGAAGGACTGGTGAACATGATAGTTCTCATGAAAGTTGGAAGGCTGTTCTCCAGATCATGCAATGAGCCTTCCAATGATCACAAGAATGGGGCCTGCCTGCAGGATGGTGTGAGACAGCTTCAGAAGGAGGTGCAGAAAAAGTAACTTCAGAAAAAGGTAAAGGTAAGTAAACGCAGGCATGATGGGGCAGGGAGAGGGCCTGGGCCTCCTGGGTATGGTGAGTCAGGGAGAACATCTTCTTTCTGTGCTTCACATAACAACCCATGTGATCACTTAATGACTTCAACTGAGAGAGCCAGGATTGGGGTCACTGAGCGAATGGTTGCCTAAGTTAACAATTGCTTTGCTCAATGACCTAAATTCTGGTCCCAGTTGTGGTTGTAAGTCAATGACTACCGGTATGCTTGAAAAAGAAGCTGTATAAGACCAGAATGTAAAACAGCACTTTCTCTTACGTGAGTATGATCATCTGTTGGTGTTTATACATTTTTCACAGCAATAGAATAGAAATAGTTTGCCACTGCCTTCTGGAATGTATCCTTCATTATTTCTTAGCTGTTCTCTCGTGGTTTCCCATCTAGGTACTCAACAACCCTGACGAAGTTCCAAAACCAGACAAAACCTGCTGAGTTGAATTGATAAATTAGTCATTCCATCCATTAAAAAAAAATTCTCTCTCTATCTCTCTCCCTGAGTGTGTATAAAATGAATAATACAAATGAAATAATTTAAGAAAAAAGAGAAACATAATAATACATAGGAATGTATCCATTTTTCTACAATATAAGAATAGATAATATTGATACAGTGGTACCTCACAAGATGAGTAACTCACAGGATGAGAAACTCGCAGGACGAGCAAAACATTTAATCAAAAAATATTCCGCTAGATGAGCCGCAACTCACGAGACGAGGAAACTTCGTGCCAAACCTTGCGCGTCATCAGTAAGCGCGCTCTGTATT
>JANHZU010003665.1:99475-111746 GCA_032468055.1 Acrochordus granulatus
TGAACCTCTGGCAGAGCTCTCATCTTCTTCAGATCACACAAGCCCCCCAACCACAGCAAGGTGGTGCCTCACTGGGGTGTGTGACAACATTGCATCATTGTAAAGATAATTAAATATGACCGTAACTAGGATGAGCACACCTCTGCCTAACCCAGAAGCTAGGAAAAAGTGAGGTCTTCAAGGCGCATTTAAAGGATAGGATAATCAGGGCTGCATGAACCTTCAAAGGGATACCGTTTCAGAGGGTAGGGACTGTAATAGAGAAGCCACAACTCCTAGGGTCCATCAGATGCCATAGATTAATATATGAGGTTCAGAGTTAGCACTTTTGGGATGGGTAGAAACAATGGAAATCATGCGGTCTTTCATATTCAGCCTTATGTCAATTTTATAGGTGATAACCAGCAGTTTGCCAGGACCTCACTGGTAACCAGTGCAGTTTGCATAGCAAGAGCTTACATGAGCATACTAAAGCACATCCTGCTTGTGTCATCCTATTTTGGACCAACAGTAGCTTCTGAGTGGTATTCAAGGGCAACCCCATGTACAGTGTATTGCAATGAAAGTTCGAAAGGTTTTTCTAACATTTGGTCAGGATCTGCCACAAGCTAACATGGTAAAATGGTTACACTGTCAGATGTGTAAAACTTTGGAAGATCCAGGTTTTAGTCCATCCTCAGCCATGGAAAGTCACTGTGTGACTTTGAGCCAGTGACTTCCTCTTGGCCCAACTTCATCCAGGTAGAAATCTTTCTAGAAGAAAGAATGCCATATGTACTACATCAAACTCTTGGAAGAAAAGAGGGATATAGTTCTAAGAAGTATTTTAAATCATTTATGCTGATAAATCTGCAATTTATCACTCTGAAATCTATATGATCTCCCATCAGGTATTTGTATAATCTCCTGTTTCCTTAAATCTCATTTTCTCAAGGCTAAATACTCTAAAATCATCTAATATTTCTTCAGATGATTTAATTTCTAATCCCATGATCATCCTTGTTTCTTTTCACTGAACTTTCTTCCAATTTTTTTGAAGTATCATGCCCAAAACTGGATACAACTTTCAAGATGAGTGTTGGATTTGAACAAAATGAGTCAAACAAAAGTTAATTCTATTCTATTACCTTAATGGCTGTCTCAAGGTTGCAAGAATTTCTTCTCCTAAAAACCAAAACTTCTGACCTTGGCATATCTAATGGTCCTCATGGGGGTTGCTTCTCCTTTGTTTGGTCATGCATAATTACTTTAGGCTGATCTACCTCTTCATACATGGTTCAGTGCTAGTTTCCCCCACCAGGAGAGGTTAATTGAAGTGGAATTGGTTACTTCCCATGATTTAGAAATTAAATTCTTATGGATGCAGCTAAAATTTGTATTTCCCTGTTTTGCAGCCACATTGCATTACTGGCTCAGATTCAGTTAGCAGTCAATTATTATCCCAAGACCTTTTCATAAACATTATTATGTACATTTGACTTTTGCTTTGTCTCTTTAAAATTCCATTTTATCACTACCAGCCAATTTCTCTAACCTCCCAGGATTTTTGGTAGAATTTTATTTTCTATTTTTATCTATTTTATATAAATGCTATGGCATTAAGCCTTCCCTCTAACAATTGATTAATAAAACTATTGAAGAATAGAGGATCCAAAACTGAACTTTATAATTTTTTTTCACATCTGAGCAACCATGAATGTTGTATACATTGGGACAATAGTATTTACATATGCGTTTATTCTGTTACCTGTAATGATTGATCTATTGCACAATATTTATAGTTTTCAAATGTTTGGATCAGCCTACTTTTATATAATTCTCTGGCAACCAAATTATACCTTGTGGAGCTATAGTTTCATGACAGTGTCGAATTGTAGAATTGTTTAGCTAAAGTGTAATCATAGGTGTGATATAATTAATGGAATATCTGCCATCTTAAATGAGATGTAATGGGTGAAATGCTACTTGGACATGAAAGACTGAGGGTCATATTATTTTTTCTATCATGAATGTCAATAAGTTATTTAATTTAATTAGAAGTCATCATCTTCAACTTGTTCTGAAAGAGTTTCATCTAAATCCCCTATACTGCATTATTTTAGACTTATCCTGAAGAAAACACTTTCATAAATAGCAGATCAGGGGGGAGAAATGGGGAACTTCATACAGAAACACTCTCCCTTACTCTTTCTCCACTTCCAAATGTGATCTTTTGATCAAATTCAAGGGCTGTTCTATTTATAGGAATAGATCTTCTATTGTGGGGTGAAGGAGTAAGCATGTAGGCAGTTGAAAAGTTACAAATTAACAATTTCATCAATTGCCTTGAATACAAGAAGAGCTTGCATTACTTCACCTGGATGAAAAGATGATTCAGGAGCCCCTATGAATAACTTACAATGCATAGATACAATATAAAAACCTGAGATCTGAGAGAGAGAAGAAAAGCACCCTTCTGAGTCTTTGTCTCCCTGTTCTCTACAACTTGCTAGTGTCTGCTTAACCCAGAGGGAAGCATTTGAATAATTTAAGCTGGGTTTCTAACAGACTAGGTCTGAGCCCAGCCAGTATTACCTCAATCCTCCATTGAATTAGACCTATAGGCCCCAAGAATACGGTTGGGCAGTCTTGGAGCTGAATTTAGCCCCTCTTGCATGCTGCTTCCTTTGATTTCAGAAACAGACTCTTCCTGGTCAGAGAAGGACAGCAGATTCTTCTGTTCAGTTGGGTTTTACATTGTGGAAGAACCTGCTGTCCTTCTCTGACCAGCACATTTCAGATGAGTCAAAGGAGATGAGTCACTACTTGAACCTGTAGTTGAACTGAGGGAGAGCTACAACTTTCGGAAGGTAAAAAGCATTTATTAGCCAGCCATGGAGCTAATATGATATTCTTCCATTTATCTTTTAATTATTTTTTTCACATGTCATCATTCTTGTCTCCTTTTAAATTTGTAAATTTTTAAACTTTAATATTGTTTTGATATAAATGTGAAAAATCAGTTATTTTTTCAAAAATTAAAAATTAATTAATTGTGATATAACTGTGAAATGTGGTATAAAATGTGAAAAAATGAATTAATTAATAGGGACATTTATTTTCTTCCAGTTCTTCTATGAATTTCTGGACCCTTTGACTACCACTAGTCTTTAAGATACAGGAACGCTACACCAGTCCTCCTTCCTCTCTACATAGTATTATCTATTTTCACATATAAGATGTCTTCACAGCCCCTTTCTTGTATTCTTTGTCCCTTTTCTCTCCCCCACCCCAATCATGATTATTTATTCCATATAGGCTGGCTTTTCTGTCTCCTTTTCCTTGTCCATTCTTCTTCTGTTAAACCTGTAATTCCCAAAGCAAAGCCAATGTGCCTGAACTCTTTTGGTTGCTTTCTTCTTTTTGCCTGTCCCACTGGAATATTTTCATTGCATTGTTCCGTAATAACATCCAACAATTTTTCTGAAATATTTATAGTTGCCATTTTTGATGTCCTCTGGGATGCTTGATTTTTAAATGGTCTTCATGTATAAGTTCTTGTTTGCATATTGATCCGGCTGTTTAATTCCTGCATAACAAAAGTTTGTAGAACCTTCAGGCAACAAAATAAACATATTCTTCTTTTCAGATTAGCTGCTGTAGGATGATTTATTTTTTGCTTCTTTTAATTTGTTAATTCATAATTATACATCAATAGTTTTAGGGGTAATATAAATAATATAAAATTAAAACATTAAAAGAACTCATAAAATGAATGGCAGAGCAGCACATACCATTTTGTTGGTCTTTGGCAAGTGTCTGCCTCTCCATGTAGTCATGTAGCTCCTCCTGGCTGAACTTTTTGTTTTTTCTTTCCTAAAGTTTTTAGAAGCATATCCTAAAGAGATTTGATATAGTCCTATTTTAAAACCTCTGTCAGCCTGGGGCATCTGATTTATTTTCTTATTTTTTATGGCTTTAAAGTTTTTGCTATAAATGTATCTTAAAGTATAAATTTTTTAATGGGGAGGGGGACATTCCTTGGTCCTATTATCACTGACCTTATGTCAGATTGTTTGCAGAAAGAATTAACAGTTCCATTCAGGGGCAACACAAAGACCTAAAATTTCACTCAGCTCTTCTAGTTCAATAGCTACACTCACAAAAAAATTATAGGACATGAGAAAGAAAAGAAAGACATAATTATTGTAGAGCAACCTGCTGGTCTGGGATTGATGGATTACACATTAGCCTTTTTTATTGTCTCCCCTTTTCTCAAAAATATTTTCAGCTTTGGAGATGGAAAAGGCAATTTTTTTGTCATAAGACTAGAAAACCAGCTAGAAAACAAGAGCTCAAAACTTCTGGGAACTAACAAGGATGTCTGTTTCTAAGCATATAGCTCATTATTGTAAACAATTATGACACATTTGTATTTATGTCGCCTTCAACCCAAGCTTAACATTCCTTGATCAATGCCTAGTTGCTAGCTATGAATTAAAATTCTATCAAGGCTAATGTTCATTCAGTGTGAAATCTCACTCCAAAATAGATCCTTGGGTGACATCTGTGATGAGCTGTTTTAAAGAGGCAATGATATGTCACAAAGATTTTCAGACAGTGGGGAGCAGAAATACTTTGAGATAATACCCAGCTAAATCAATAGCCAGACATCACAACCTTAATCTCATATAACAATTTTGCTATGCAAGTGGAACACTCGAGATAAAGATTTTATAACATGCAAACATTTGAAAAGATATAAAAAAGATCTCATCGAAAGGAATTTATAACTGAGCTGAGCTGATATAAGAAGACCAGGAAATTTTTGTAAGCAATCAATATGAAGACTGAATTACTGCAAACTTTTTTTGATCTTGCTGGGCTTTCTCCTGTATCACTTTTGGTAATTGCTTTTATACATGCTTTGGGTTGCATATATCTATGTTTCTGTGTGTGTTTATACTTTTTAACTAAGAAGAGTCACCTATATTAGGATTAGTTAATTGCACATAATAAAATTGCTAAATTTTGTAACTGATATTTATTAAGAAACACACACCTACTTTGCACTTTAAAAATCTTTTGGAATGTTGTCTGAAATTATAATTTGGGGCCATTATGATCATAAAAGTTATTTATCTCATTCTCATTTCCTCAATAAATTGAACTCCTTATATAAAGTTCAATGTATGTAGAAAGGTTCACTATTCAAACATTTATTAGATGCTGAATGTGAGGGCTGAATCAATCCTCCCCTGATGGATTGTGTGCCCCCTTTGAAACTGCAGTTGCAATTCACTAATGCAACTTACTACTAAAATGTGATGGCATGCAGTATTTCCTGTTTGGTGATATATTTTTTCTTCATTGTAGAAATGTTTATTTTTAAATGCTTTGAAAGTGTTACATTTGAGTTTGAGCAAGGGTTTTTTCATTTTTTTTTTTTGTTTCTGCAAAATTACTAAATTTAAATCTGCCTGGTGTTTGTTCTTGTTTCCATTCACTTCTTTGGAACTTAATCCTCAGTGTGGTGAATCAAGGTACATGTGGCCCTTGACTTGAAAACAACCTGCGTACTTGCCTGTCATACTCACCATAGAGAAATTTTGAGGGGAAAAATTCTCGGAACCTCTACTTATTGAGCTGATTGGGGGAAAACTGAAAAGGAACTTCTGAGTCACTAGACAACAAAGCTAATTGTGTTCACATGCTACGTGCTCATCTTGTGGTCATGGGGGTTTTGTTTTTTTTTTGAAAGCAGAAAAAGCGGTGTGTCTTTTACTGCTTTATCTTTTTCTACTGATTCTAGTAAAGGACACGCTTTTGAACAGAGCTATGGCAGCTATTTATGATTGCTGCTATGCTATAGTTATTGAAGCTTCTGGCCATGTTGGCATCTTAATCATAGACTCCTGCCTGAATCCAGCCCACTGATAGGACATTCCTATTGTGTCAAGTCAAAAGAGTATTTACATTAGAGCTAATTTATATGGAGATAATTTCTCCAAACTGGCAATCATCTTGTAAAGCAGACATCTGAATGAACCACTTCTAAAATACAGACTTACATGGGAGAGTAGGACTCTCCTACTTTACAATTCTCAGTAAAATAGATGTAGGATTTCGTACAAGTGGAGTAGCTGAAGTATTCTACTTGCTCAGTAGAAAGCATATTATATTCTGTAGAAAACAGAAAAGAACCGTAGTTTCTTGCTGATCACATAAAGGTTTTGTATATATTGTTATAATCAAGTTGCATTTGTGCCATGTCAGCCACTTGTGTGCCCTCTTGCACTACCTGCCAAATTGTGCATTACTGCAGTGTGGCAGTCGTCCACACATCTTCCTGTGCTCTGCAGCACCTTCTGCCCAGGGACACTCATGTCTCAGCAGCCACCCCACTACCAGCAGCGCTCACTCACTGAACCAGTGGCTTCCTTGCAAGCCACCTGGGACTTGTGACTTTCTGCCAGGTTTCCCATTGACTTTGTTAGAAAACTGGCAGGAAGTTGCATGTTGTGGTCACATGAGGTCCTCATTTAATGACAGCAACTGAGACTGTTGGATTGCTGTCACTAAATGCTGTGGTCACATGATGATGTCATACTTTATGACTCCATTGCTTAGTAATGGAAATCTTGATAACATTGTTAAGGGAGAACTACCTGTAATGGTTGAAAATCTTGAACTAATAGTACCTGGAAGATAATAATTACTGTGGGCTTTTTAGACATAAATATGACATCATCTAAATATCCTGAACTAGAAATTTTGGACACATAATGCAAAAAACCAGCCATTTCGAGAAGTCCATAAAGTGGAACAAAAAGAAAGAAAAGGATGACCAGCAGCAAAATGGATGCACTCAGTTACAGTGAAGTTGGATAAACCTGAGGGGGCAGTTGGAGATAATCCTGGGAAAGGTCTATCTATCTGATTGGTAAGTATTGACACCAACTTGATGGCACATAATCAAGCCATGTACTAGATAACAGTACATTTTATCACATTTTGCACTAAAGGAGCTTTCCACACATTCTTAACTCCATGCAGACCACATTGTACCAACCATACAAGAAGCAGAAGCTGAAGAGTTTACAGTATGTTAAAATACTCACTGTTCCCCAAGCTACCTGCTGATTAGGTTTTTAACTTTTGCCATTTCCAGCTTTCAGCAGAGGAGCTCATTGCCCAGTCTCTCATTTACAATCAATCATACAAAGATTCATTCACTTTATTTTATCTTAAAATTAATCAAAACATGAAGCCTGAACTATGCTTTTATTTACCTTTTCATGGGACAATTATTTCTCTAATAACTGATACTAAGCTTTCCATGAGTAGAGCATGATAAGGGGGTGATAATGTTATTGCTTTTCCTGGTAACACTTTCTCGGGAACAAACACAAATTATTACTTTTAAAATAATTCAGTTGAGTTTCGGTTGAACTGAGTGATCTTGGTTTAATTTTTTATGAACATTTATTCTCAACAGAAAAAACTTACCATTTTTCATAGTTACTTTTAAGGTTATAAGAAGGATACATTTATGAGTCAAAATGAAAACATATGAACCATGTATGAGGGAAACCCAAACAGTTCTATCTCCTATCGTTAGTTAAAAATGGCCTTTCGAAATGTACAAAGGATCAGAACTAGGTAAATAAAGAAAGCATTTTTGCCATTTTATATTTAGTAATCAGTTACAGAAAAAGCCAAATAAATAACAGTAGTACAAGGCTGTCTTGTCTCAATGAAAAGAATCCAAAGTTGCTTTCAATTCAATATAAATAGTTGATGTTTTGGCTGCAGGAACTTATCCCCAAAAGATGCTGTCTCTTAGGCTCTCTAGATTCCGCTTAACTCTGAAATCCTTCCTTCAAGGAGACAAAGAATTTCCTTTATGGTTCAATAAATTTGCATGTTCATAGTGAAGCAAGGTCAACCTGCTTGCTAAGCTGGCCACATCAACACAAAGCTTTGTTGAGAAAAATATCTGGAATAAGTGGGGTTTCTGGAACATTGTCTCCATATCTTCTTGGAAGCATTTCTTTGAAAAAAATATAAACCGGTGAGATGAAAACAGTCAGATGAAAAGTGAAGAAAGTATAGAGCAAAATCCCATCCCAATGGCCAAACAGGTATGTAGGACAAGCATTTAGCTGACAGTTCTTCTTTTACCTAATTCTGTATGATGTGAAATAAACATGAAGGATTTCCCATTTTTTAAAAATAAAGGCATCTGGCGCCTTATGGTTCACATGAAGACCTTTTTGGGATATATCAGCTTTTCTGTTCTTCCGCAGACTGTCTGACTTTGACATCATTTTCTTCATAAGAAGGATTGTCTGCTAACACGGAGGAAAAGTTTTTATGGAGAAATGTGGATTTGAACTGCCTCTTCCCCACATTCCCACATTTATCGCTGAATGGGTCATACCAAAGGAGAAATATCTTTTGCCACAAGATGGTGCTGCCATTTTGTGTTTCTCTTGTTTGCATGTTTCTCTTTCTGTTTGCATGTTGCTGTAGGACTGAGAAAGATAAACAGTCCTGAATGTTTATAACATTGAAATTGGGATTGGTATATATGCTAATAATTCACAACCTGCAAAAGTAGCAATTTTGGAATAGTATCAGTGGAAAATTAAAAATACGACATATTTTGGGATGAAGCTTTAGCAACAGTACAAATTAGGTGAAGCTTGTGTTTGTTTCTAACCCCTTTTACCAGCAGTTGCCATCTGTAATTTCTTCTGTGTGATGATGTAATGTGTTGAGTTCATGTGCGTATTTCTGTTGTCCCCTAATATGACATCTCTGTGTTTGTGTGAGTATGTGAACTGAAGTATAAAGTTTTGCTCTAGGTTACATGATCAGAAGGACTTAGAATAGAGCAAATCTGATTTTCTCTTGAAGTTCCATTGTTACTGGCTGAATTTTTTTATAAACAGAGGGAAAAACAGCTGGATTTTTTGTTTAAACATTCTGTTACCTGATAAACAATACTTTTTTATTTTTGCAGATGCTGACTCTTGAGGAAATCCCCCATGACTTCTTTTCAAAATTAGTATTGAGTGACATACCTTAAATTCACCACCAACACCTCCAAAATGTCTCTTCAGCTACACACACACTCCAGGCATGACATACTGCGTATTTCTAAAAGTGGTTTATATGGTTCTTTTCCTTGAAGAATTTCTTGAATTGGTTTGGGCTTTCTCAACTTTTCATAACTTTGCAACTGAATGTTATCATAGGTTCATGTTGGTCCTAGCGAGAGAACTTAATTGGTGGAATCCAGAGCTTTGGAAATGGTTTAAATATCAGTGAATATTTAAGTTCTTCACAAAAGTTCTTTTAAGTGGATATGAATCTGTGTGGAGGGAACTTTGCTAGTCCTTATACTAGTCTCACCATTTGTTCTTGACAATGTTTTGATTGATTTATTGAGATGATTTTTAAATATGTACATTACATATTGGATGACAAGTAGATTTTGATATTATTTATCAATTCAGACTCTATTTATATGTCAATAGAAAGCTCTGATAGTATTAATGGCAAAGATACGAAAACATTCTGAAAATCTGAAAGGGGACAAATTTTTCAAAAGCTGTGAACCCTGGCGTATCAGCTAGACAAATCATTCTTGTTGATTTCTAATCAGGATTCTTGATAATTTAGACTGGAATGATTCTGTTTGGATAACATCATCTTATTTATTTGATTGATTTGTTTTATCTCTTACTTTTCTACAGTGGTAAGTAGTTATCGTTTAATTTGCCTTGAGTTCCAGTGTTCATAAAAGCATAACATCATGTGACCACATTGTTTAGTGTTGGCAATCCTGGCCATCCCTTTTCCTATTGTTAAGCAGGATCTGTGGATCATTAAACGAGGATCAGTGGGGAAGCTAGCGGGAAGTTGCAAGTCTCAGGCAGCTCGCAAGCAGGCCAGCAGGCAGGTAAGTGGTTACTGCCAGATGGAGGAAGGTGTGCAAGGGTGCATGAGAGGCTGGTGCAGTGCAAGTGCATCAAGGCTTGGCGTGGTTGCTGCCAGGGGGAGAGTGAATGCGGGGCTTGTATGGCATGGTGTGAGATCTGCAGGACTTGGGGTAGCTGCTGCCAAATAGGGGAGACTTACTCAAGTGATTTTGCTTGTGGGAAGTCATCTGGGAAGGTTATAAATGGTAATCACATGTCTATATGGATGTTGGGATGGCTGGAACTTTAACGACCAGTCATAAATGTCCCTTGTTCAGCACTACTGTAACTTTGAACAGTTGCTGAATGAGTGATTTTTGATTGAGGACAACCTATAGTTCCAAGTCTTTGGGTTTTGCCTGCCATAATTGAGACTGGGCACCTATAAATTCTGTAACTTAAGTTGATTTGTTTATATACTGTTGTTTTATTGAATTCCTTTTATGCTGTAAAATGCTGGGATTCTTACAGTATATTGGAGTATGCTACTATAAAAGAATTGTAAACAAATAAATAAGAATCTATTATTGCCCTTGCATCCTTCATTATTTTCTCATTCTTTCATCCTACACTGTCATCAATTATTCTTTTATATTTATACTCATTCAGGTTTTTTGTCTAAGCTTTTTTTCTACAAGTTCTTTTTAAATCATGCCCACTTAGACTGATCCAGACTAAAAAGAGACACTAAGGTACTGGAACTTGGACCAGGTGGTTTCTTTATATCTTCCTATAACTGTTGGGGAGACATTTTATTTTGCAAAACAAACATATAAAAGTGATATATGAAACATATACATGCTTACAATATATGAATTCTTCCTATTATTTTTTTCCTATATTCTGTTCTATTATACTGTTATTATTTCTATACTATAACTATGACAATTACTGTTACTATAATGACAACAATTATTCTTCTCTACACTATTAGTATTCAATTACTATAATTATTACAATGTTTCCTCTATATTATCAGAGGCGTGGTGGTGCAAGTGGTTAAGACGCTTGGCTTATCAGCTGGAAGGCTGGCAGCCTGAATTCGAGAGCTGGCATTGTTGTGCAGCAGGGTGAACTCCTATTCTCCGCCTTGGTTCCTGCCAACTTACCAGTTCAGAAGCATGCAAATGCAAGTAGATAACTAAACAGCACTTACTTCAAGGGGAAAGGTAACAGCGTCCATGCACCTTTGGCATCTAGTCATGCTGGCCACATGACCACAGAAGCGTTCTTGGACAAATGCTGGCTTTTTGGCTTGGAAACAGAGATGAACACTGCACCCTAGAGTCGGTCACGACTGGCAGGGTAACCTTTTTCCTCTATATTATACACTACACTATAACTATTACTACACTATATTCTACACTATTGTTATTACTGTTGTATTTCAATGGTTTCATCCTACAAAGCCTGTTCTGTCTTAATTCCTTTCTGAGATTTCTTCTTTTTTCTTCTCTGTTAATGGCCAACATGTAGAGCTCTTGCACTTTTCTGTGACAAAAGAAACTATATAACTCAAGATAATTTTTCTTCTACATCACATAATATAGGTGATTTTATACCAAAAATGGATATAGAAGATAAGCTTTCCATCGAGATCTCCCCTTCCTTGCTCCATCCATCTGAGCTTTGGCCACTGTGAAGAGAAATTTTCGATTGTGAGGAGCAAGTGAAGGCTGCTTGTGAATTGCCCTGGCAGAGTGCACACATATTGGGGAGGGTCTGATCAGGGACACACCCCCTCCCTCTCAGATGCCTCTAGCCAGCCAAGCCTTGGCTGCTGCAGAGAGGAGTTTCCAACTGTGAAGAACAAGGGGAGGCTGCTTGTGATTCACCCTGGCGGAATAGATACATCTTGGGGAGGTTCCCAACAGGGCTGCACTCCCCACCCTCTCAGTTGCTCCTGGTGCTTTGACAGATGCTGTTAATAAGGAGTAAGGGAGGAATCCTTGTGACCCACTTTAGGATAACCAAGAACACATAACAATAAGGCAGAAAGGGAGGGGAAGGAGACAGTCAAGGGAAGGGAAGCCACTTCTTTATAAATGATCCAATGTGTGTAAAAAGTGTTTGTGTTCATTTGTACCTTGTTGTGTGTTGAGGATGGGCTGCAGGGGGAGCCTGAAAGCTCAGGGCATTAAAACTGTATCTTTTGACAATAACCCAGAATATAAATCATTCTTACAGCAAGAACCTGGGAGCAATATCTTTGATATCATTGCAAATATTTTTTGCCATTTGTTTGAACATAGTATCCTTAACCAAAACCGGTATCATCTGAAAGAGAAATAACATTCTAGGTA
>JANHZU010003665.1:117320-127475 GCA_032468055.1 Acrochordus granulatus
AAGATCACTGCAGATGGTGACTGCAGCCATGAAATTAAAAGACGCTTGCTCCTTGGGAGGAAAGCTATGGCAAACCTGGATAGCATATTAAAAAGCAGAGACATCACCTTGCCAACAGAGGTCTGTATAGTCAAATCTATGGTTTTCCCAATTTAATACATTTTTTTTAATAAGGTTAAAGAAATAATGGGTAGATAAAGTTATCATGACAAATTTTAATCTTGCCTTTATTATTTTTAATAAATACCTTATGGCAGTAAACATACCAAATACTTCCTCTTCCTCTTATTTTCCCCACAGCAACAATTTTGTGAGTGAGTAGGGCTGAGAGAAAGTAACTGGCCCAAGGTCTCCCAGTTTGCTTCATGCCTAAGGTGGGCCTAAACATCTCCTTGTTTCTAGCCTGATGCCTTAACACTAGACCAAACTGGCTCTAAAAACAAAACTATAGTAAATTAACTTTAGAATATCAGTCTAACAGGCTGAAGATATACTAGATCTTGAACATTTTATTCTGCATTTTATACTTGGAATTATAGAAGCAATTAATTTTTTTAACTTATATGCAAAATAAGGCATTTTGCCTACAACGCAGGAGGCTTCCCTTCTGCATTGTAGGCATAACTTTCAGAAAGTAATTTTATTCCTACTCAATTCTATGTGAAAAGTTTTCCTCTTATAGTTTTGACTGTCACTGGTAATAATTCAAGAATCCTATTCATAAAAAAGGCATTTTTTTTGTATCTTTCAATATAAACACAGCACAATCTAAGCAGGAAGACCTTCAGGATCAGATGGAAATTGAATATCAACTTTCGAAATGGAAAATTGTTCACTTAGTCTGAGGTAATTCTCCCAGTGAGATAGCACATGTCCGTACTTCCCTTTTCCTCTCTTCAAAACTTGTTAGCAGATACAGTCTGTTTAGTATGCAGCATATAGTTAAAAATTGACTCCATTAGCAAGAATGAGATGCAGCCAATGTTTGGGTGGACTTGGCGATGATCCACAGATAGCAGCTGTTATGAGCATGATTCAGTCTGTCTGGTGATGATTATGGATTTGAGTAGGATGACCCAGCTATGATTGATTCTTCTGCATCATTGCCTCATTATTTACCATTATTTTTGGGGGGCTTAGGAAGAATTATCGCAGAGCACAGAAGAACTCTCAGAGCTTCACCCAAATCCAATGACAATACCTTTGGGGCATATTTCTAATTTATTTATTTTTATTTCTATGTATAATTCTTACTAGGTCTTCCACAAGACAGCTTGCCTACTTTACTTAGTTACTGGAGGGAGTAACATGAAATGGCTTGAGACTCTGAATTTAAATCAAAAGAAACAAAAAGGGCTAGAAAAAAAGGTCAATTACAGGAAGTAAGTGAGAGATAAAATGGATATGGAATATGACTTGGTTATATTCTTCCAGTCATTATTGATACCCATCTGAGTATTTAGCCTTTTACCAAGGAATAATTTTAAAGATGGGGCTCTCTTCATGGTAAATATCTCCATTCATACCTTTTCATTATTTTAGAGGTATCCCAAGTTGCCTGATGATTTTGATAAAATAAAGGACAGAATAAGTATTGCTATATTGAGAAAACACTTTTCTGAAATTATTATAAAAACGAGTTAGTGGAGTTTCAGTCTCAGAGATGGATGCATTTTTTCCTTCAAATTTTTTTTCTTTTGTCTCTCACCTTCACATAAACATCTATTCTTGCTTCCTAATTTAAATTCTAGCTTTCACGACAAATACATAATACAGTCTTCCAGTCTGCCTCTTATGAACTTATGAACTCTTATTGTAGTGAAGATACTTTGCACATTTTTGATGCATATACAATTTGAAGTGAATTAATCTCAGTGGAGGAATGTGGGTACCAATTTTAACTATTGGTATAGTAGGCCCTTTCCGGAAATGTGTCAGAGACCAGTTTCACTCTTAAATAAACATCACTTCCTATTCCCAGGTGCATCATGCTGAAATAATATCAAACCTAGAGGAAGCCAACTCACAATTTTTTCCAAATATGGAATAGGATTTGCCTTTTATTTAGGAATATGCCTATTAACTAGGAGTGCTGATTATCATTCTAAAGGATACACAGATCTCAACATTTTCTAAACAGGGCTATTCCATAGTTGAAACTACTTTGAAGTACCAGCCATTCCCCTTCCACTTCAGTGATGGTGAGGCAGACAATAGTAGGCAAGCAACTATCATTCCCATTTTCTAATGTTTGTGTTCTGGTATTTGTAGGCAGAAGTTCTAAATCTTGCTCAAGGCATTACAGCCCTGGCCTAACCAACCCTTTGCTTTACACTGATTGATTTACTAGCATTACATCAATCTGATCTTCAAACTATGCTGGCATGTTAGCTTTCTGGAATTTACACAGTTCTGTTAAGTTGTTTTCACAATAAATGTGCAACTATAATTACATTTGATACACTTAAAAGGTATTCCATTACTGCACAAAGTAGTTTCTTGTAGGAGATTTTGTCTCTATTTATGATTCACAATATTTCAACACACTGTTGTCATTGCTTTGGTACAGGAAATAGTGTATAAGAAAGACCTTGAAAAATGGGGCAAAGAAATGCTGCCTAGAGAACAGTCAGATAAGAGAGGGCATAACCTGCAGCTGCATAATAGAAAAAGAGACTCAGAAGGGAATCTCCCTACCTTTTTAGGCTGTGAAGAGGAGATAGGGGAAAGATTTGTACTTTTAGACTTGCAAAATTAAAGTCAGTCTTCCTACATAGGCCAACAAGAAGACCTGATGAGTTAATTCTATTTTACTGTAAGAATACATTAACAGAATTTTGCAAGTTTGAAAGTACAAATTCCCACTGTCCCTTTTACAGCCTGAAAAGCTAAGGGGATCCTTACTGAGCTTCTTTCTACATCCATTATGGATCTGTGGGCTATGCCTTTTCTTATCTGACCATTCCCTCCACAAGGTCTTTCTCACATACCATTACATCACATGTATTTTTGCTATATAGCATGTTTGCTTTTATAAATTTTGGATGTTAAAGGTGGAAGAGACATACTAATTTCTTGGCATTAGTATTTGTTCAATCTTAGCACAGCCATGTTGTAGTGCAAAGCTTTGGTCTTATAAATAGCTATTTTTCATGATCTGGAAGTAGGATTCAGGTAATAGAGATACTAAATCATATTTGCAACTGTAATGAGAGGAAGATACTATACGTTATGAGAACATGATCAAGTGTAATCATTATGGCACCATGCACTCAACATGTTCCCACTTGCACCATATTTAAAATTTGGCATAGAATCAACTCGATGAAAAGCAACATGAAGACAGACAGTGAGAAGCTGTTAAATCCTACTTAAGCAGAAATCATTTATCTTCTAGGATGTGATGTGTTACAAAATAGTTCTCCAAGAACTGATGGAACTTTAAAGAGAAGTCACCGGGGATGTAGTTTTGATCTCTCTCATGCAAATTGTTGGAATTTGCATGTATAGAATTAAGGAAGAGAAATGAGTAAGTTAGTTAGACCAGCCTATTTCTTTACAATTTCTTCTCATTGCTACGAGACATTCACCCAATGACAAGGAGAGCTAGTATATTTTACATTTCAAGTGAATGGAGGAAGCAGACATATCTGTTTTAGTATTTAACCTTCTTTCTCTTCTACATTAAAGGAATACTCATTATCATTCCTTATATCCCCCAAACCTAGTTCTTGCAATGTATTATGTGAATCAATAGAATGTAAAAACACAGATTGTTTTTATGGGCAGAAAACCCATAGGCTTTTGCAATCGTTTTAAATGTCCTTTGTTTTCAACGCAATCTGAAAAAAATTACACAAAATATTTAGCACAAAATTAGTTTAGATATACTGTATTTTACATTTTTGAACAATTATTTCTAAAGTATACTTCTTTATATTTCAAACTTATCAAAGGAACTGGAAGTGAAGGATCTAAATGAGAACTGCTTTCTGATGTGCACTATAAACAATTTTGAATATGTTATCCAGGTCAGATTTTACAAGAATCCACACAGAACGAATCTATCAAGAATATGTATTTGAAAGTGCATCTCATTTATCTTTGGTTAATTTGGAGTAATGTCCTTACTGAACTGCACAGCACATGAAATATTTCTTGTTGGATTAATAAATAAGAATTGATGGATAAAATGCACAATATTGACATTATAGTCTGAAGGATGCTGAAAAGCTAAGTAGAAAAAAGAGAAACAGGATTAAAGTGTCAATGAAAAACAACAACAACCTAGGAGGGAGACTGTCCTAGGTCCCCAAAGTATAGAGCAAAACTTCATCATATGATTTCACCAATTGCTTGGGTAATGTTCATGAATGTACCTTGGGTGCCTCACTTTTTATGCATGATTCTTCTCCATGTATCAGTCATATCACCGAGAAGCCATGTTTGTGGCTGTGGAAAATCTTAGCCTTGTACTTTAACACAAATATTTAGCAAAAAGGTGTTATCACACTGCAACCTGCCCCTTTCAGACCTATAGAGTCCCTAGATCATTGATATTATTCTGCTCAAATAACTAAGAGAGAATCATATGCTTTAGTTGGCTAATTTATAAAGGGCATTTCATATGAGATGATAGCAATGAATTACAAACTATCATCTGGGAATGGAACAAAAAAAAATATCAGATTCTGCTCCTGGCAAGATAGGTGTTTATTGTTTATTTTTTAAAAAATATTTCTGAGCTTCTTTAATATTTATGATAAAGCAGTGCCTATAAACTATGCCTAAACTGGAGCACTGATTTTTTAAGAAAAATCAGGCATTACATATCTTAAATTTATTTCACATCTGTGATTTTAAAAAACAACAAATGTATCCCCACTTAAGCTATTTTTATAAGGACCTTGTTCTTATACTTCAGCTTTCATAAATTGCACATAATAAATAGGCTATGTTATTTGTTCAGTGTAACTTGTGAATAAATTGTTGTGCTATAGAAGTAATCCTGTGGTCTTGCTTGAAGAAAGAACGGCTAGCATGTGGAACTGAAAGAGAGAAGAAAGATTCAATATTCTAAAATATAAACGTGACGGTGCAGAGAGAGTGATGCCAACATGCAACACTGAAAACACATACTTTTTTGGTGAGAGTTTTTCCTGATTTGGAGTTTGATCATATCTTCCGAGGCAGGTATATGTGGAGGGATGTTATTCTCTGCAGAAACAACATTAAAATCATCATCCTCATAAAGTCATATATTCTGTGATAGGTACTGGATTCCAGACTATACATAGTCCCTTAAGTAACAGTAAAATGCATAATTATAACAAATCTTGGAAAGCTATTATATATACACAGGCAGAAAATGTCATGCTCCTAGCACTGATAAAGTTACCCAGTTGGGTAATGAAATAGCTAAAAGCAAACAGCCCATGCAAACAGCCCATGCTCAGAGAACACTGAGGACTCCATATAACAAATATAAAACTCAAAATAACTGAGTAAACATAATTAAAATACATATGAATGGCGCATATAGATTTTTTTTAAAGGATAACAAAATATTATCCTCAAACTTATTTAACCAGCTTTTTTTAAAAAAAATACTTTAAATCTTGAAGGGACTGGAACTGGCAGAGATATAGGATTGGCATGAAAAGTCATTAGTTTAAAGAAACATCCTCGGTGCCAACTTGCATTTTTGAATATAAACATTGTTTTTCAGTTTAAACTGAACTTGATGAGTGCTATTTCTTTAATGTGTTGGAAACTTTTAATATACTTCTATCCCTTCTGTATTTTCCACTCTGATTTTCTTAATGATTTTAAAGACTCCTGATAAGTCATCAGAGACCACTGATGTTTCCTGGACCATGCTTTTAAAACTTCCGTCCTACAGTGTTTAGTTCTATAGTTTTCCCAAAAGCTGTGTAACAGAAAGGCATGGCAGCACACGTATTTTGTGAAAACTGTGTTCCTTCATGTCTTTTATTGTGAATTCCTTCAGATGTGCTGATATAGGCTGACCAAGTCTTCAAAAAAAGAGAAGTCAATAAAAAATAGAATTATAAGAATGCTTGTAACAATTAGATTAATTTCGTACAAACATGACATGTAGTGTGGTGGTTAATGTGCTAGACCTTGCTAGTCAGAGATATTAGGGTTAAAACCCCAGGGAACCCAGTGGGAAAATTTGAGCCCACATTCTGTTTCACCAAGCAATTCTACCTCACGAGCTTATTGTTGGGAGGATAAAAGGAGAAGAGGACCCCATGAACATCACAGTAGCACTCAAGAAAAAAAATGGAACGTAAATGCAAAAATTGTTACAGAAATATGATACAACTATACTGTACTTACATTTAAAACATAATACACAAAACAATCCCACTGTTATTTATGGGAATGTTTATTGATTTTTATTGTTTTGAATATGGAATGTTACAATGTTTATTTTCAGCCATCTATTGCTTATTATTATGTTATGCTGTAGGATGCTCAAATGTCACTTTATGAAAGTTTGGATTTGGGAAGCAGACAGCTAGGTAGATAATTAGAAACTAATCAAATCATAATCAAGCACTAATCTGAGTATTTAAGCTTTAAGGAAAAAGTAATATTACTTCAGTGGCTCAAGGTTCTTAGTAGGTTTTCAGATTCAAATGAAAGTTTCAAGAGTAGAAGAAAAATTTAAGGAAAGAAAAGAATTTCTGGAGAAGAGAGAATAGTTCTTTCAGCTAAGGAATTAAAAAAAATAGAATGGTCTGGCTGTCCATCTAAAGAGAGGAAGACTACAGACTAAAAGTTTAGTACACTTAGAAAAAAATCAGCAGCATGCCGTCTAACATCCAGAAAGGAGAAACTAATATTTCTTACAAACAACTTTACTCCTTGGTGATATAGGAGGGGTGGCCTGTTATGATCTAGCTTATTTATTGCACAGCCTCTGAGTTAATCCCAAAATGCCAGTGGTTGCTGCACTTTTAAAATTCTCATCGACAAGTGATGATGCCTTAGGATTTATCAGTTAAAACTGTTGCTATATTGATCGATTGTTAAGCCATAATTTAACTAATTTCTTTGATCCTTTGTTCTTCAGTTTGTTTTCTTGAATCAAGGTTCTCCCATCAATAACTAAGCCTTAGATTTTCTGCTTTAGTTGTAGCAGAATTTTTTTGGAAGGGGATTGAGACACCCTTATTTACTTCCTGAGTTTGGATTGAAAATTTCACTGGTTTCTCAGAAACCTTTTTATTTTAATTAGAAGTTTTAAAAATAATGCTACAATTAAAAACATATGACAAATATCAGCCAGCTATTGTTTGTCACTGATATGTAGCCAACCTTATCAAAATTAATGCTAACTTTCAGAATTACTGAAGCCAAATCAAATCACATGTGTTTTTATATTCTATTAAAATAAAAATTATTTCTGTCATATTACTTCTTTATAAGAAGTATATGAGAAAATTATACAGTTCAAAACTATGGTTCTTAGCTAAAAGGCAAGAACACATCATTAAATATATTGAACAACTGCAATACAATACTTCTTAATACTGTTTCTATATATTATTTTATAAGTTTAAACTAGGATAAAGGGAACTACTTCATATCTTGATTTACTTAAGTGGCCTTGTCTTTAATATCTTGACTTTAAAGCAGCATCACACTGTGTAGACCATATTTGAGATTTATTATCCATTAAATCTTTTTATCAACTTATTCCCCTATCAGTTTTTGCTCTTACAGAATTACATACAGTATCTTAGCCAGACAGAGAAAAACTAAATATTGTATGGAGCTCTAGGGTATCCCATAATCAGCAATGTGATGGAGCTGGGTTGCACCAGTTCACAAGATTCCATTGTTAATTTTTTTGGAATTTTACAAGCCAGTTGATAGCAGAGACCAGCCTCCATGCCTAGTATACCAAAGAGTTGTTCCATGGACCATACTATGGTACAGCAATAGCAATGGAGCTGGCAGAGTCAACTGTTAAATATTTCACAGCACACCACTGCCTGGGATGGACCTATGTTTTAAAATTAACAGTAGAAAGAGATGCTGCTTAGACACGCTTGTTCTTCTTGTTTCCTGTAACAAGTTGTGAGATAACAAACTTCCTGCTCTAACCCTAGTTAATTAGTTCCCACTTTTGTCTCAGTTAGGCATCTAATATCTGCCAGACATTTAGCAATGTAGATAATCCTCATTGATATGTAATCTTCTTTTGCTGATGCCTAAATTAAGTAATTTGAAAGCAAGAGGAGTGAAGTTGAGCACTATAATTTCTAATGAAAGCCACTCTTTTGTGAATTGTCTCTTTTGCCTTCTCTCTGTAATTTTTATTAAGAAAGGATTTTGCACAGAATTAAAAGACAACAAAAACATAAAATGAAAAGTAAAAAAGAAAAAGATATTTAAGAATAAAAGAAAAAATGAATGCCAGGAAAAGCTTTAGAAAGGGGAAAGGAAGTTAATTCCAATCTTATCTGCAGCAATTATAAACTTAGCAGTTAACATTTCCATCCTCCCAAATTACATACCAATGTTCCCTTGTTCCCATAAATAACACTTTTTAATAAATCCTGAAATCACCATTTCATTTTTGTCCATTTTCAGCAAAAAGTCTGTGAAGGTTTCCATTTTTTTTATAAAAATGTTTTTTCCTTCCTTAATCAAATAAGTCAATTTTCCCACTTTTACAAATTCTACCATTTGCATGATCCTTTACTCCATTGTGGGTATTTTTGTATTCTTCCATCTTTGTGTGTATAATAATCTCACTGCATTACTTTTGTGAGTGTTTTCATTGAAGACCATCCTTGAAACTTGTGGTCACTGCAGTTGTCTGGGGATGGAGTTCTCCAGTACACTTAGTATTGTGAGCTTTTAAATAAATCTTTATTAATTGTAAATGCCCTGATGTCTTCCTTAGTTCTGGTATTTATTTATTTTAGGATCTGACCTGCAGACTAGCCAACTATACAGCTAATGGTTCAGCAAAGGGCATGTAGTACTGGCAAGGGTCTCTATTGTCCCAGCCATGTCCTTCAGCCCTACCTCATTTCTGGTGAAGTACATGGCTTAGTTTCTGCTTACGCGTTATGTAGTGCGTCTGTTACTATCCATCTTCCTGGAGAAAGGGAATGCCTTGACTAGGGTTTACTACCTTGATGCTATCATATCAGAAAGATGGGGCTCTCATGGTCTGAGCAACTTATCTGAACCATAAGGAATATGGTGGTACAATAATAATAAAAGAAAACAGTGCAATGAACAACAGATAAAAAGAAAATGAAATTTGTATCATCTCTTGGCCCTAACAGTTTTGATGAATGTGGTCATAAGAATGCAGGCTCATCTCCTTTTGAGAAGATGAAACCAAAAAGTTCAGTCTTATGATTAAGAACAATTTTATTAAAAATAGAAAAAGGAAAAATAAACTTATTTTCAGCTTTAGGGTTAAAGCCCAAGTAATTTCAACTGGATGGAATTACTTTGTCACAATAAAGTCATAAGTAATGATTCAAATATTGTCTTCCACAGAATGCTGGAGGTTAAACCCAGATTAAGTACAATCTAATGTTCGAACAGCATAGATTGAACAAAGCACATTGAAAATGGACTTTGCACAAAGAAAATAAATGTCTCATGCAAAAGTCAAGGGCAAGTTCTTGAAACAATAAGCAGACATAATCGAAATATCAGATTCTATAAAACAAAATAGCTTACCTTAAACACCTAAAACAAAGGAACTCAGTATAAATCCTGGCCTGTAACTTCTATTTTATCATCCAGAAGAGGGATTGGTCCCCTTCTCATTTCTTCCCCTATTTGGTCATGACCAAGATGTTACTACCACAGATTGCCACCTTCAAATCAAATTTCAGTCCCTGTTGGCTCCCTAGAGGTTTCTGGTTCATGTTTTGGCACCTTTTCTCATCTTCAACCCAGAGACATTCGCCAGTTAGAATTCCAGTCTTTTCCATGCTCATAGGCCTCTGCCTACTCTCTGAAGATTTTCTTGGCTCTAAAGTACATTTTTTTGTTGTTGTTCAGTTGCGCAGTGGTGTCTGACTCTTCGCGACCCCATGGACTGCATTACGCCAGGCCCCCGTGTCTTGCACTGCCTCCCGGAGTCTTCCC
>JANHZU010003665.1:127488-147349 GCA_032468055.1 Acrochordus granulatus
TTTCTGTAATTTACTTCTCATATTTTTATAGGTGGGAGACACTCTTCGTCTGGCTCCTCTGATGAGACCTGTCCAGTGTGGTTGAACTTCTGGTAGAGCTCTCATCTTCATTAGAGCACACAAGCCCCCCAACCACAGCAAGGTGGTGCCTCACTGGGGGGAAAGTGCATTTTTACTCACCTCTAATTTCTAGAGAAGGTTAGCATTGCTTCTATCATGGTTTCTCAAATGTTGTTTAGCTTGCCATTTCTGGAAAGTAGCGTACCAAAACTTTGTGGTTGTTTTCAGGCTTCTTCTTGCTTCCATCTTTCAGCCATTTCTCTTTTCCTGGTGTTCATCCTCTTTTTTCCAAGCTTATTCACATTTCACAGCTATTTTTTTCTCTTTATTTGGAGAATAAGGGGTTTGTCTGCTCATCAAAGGATTCTTCAAAACAATATTTGACTGAAACATCTCTCCAATTCATTTTTTTCTTGTCCAGAGACAGCATGATGTCTCTGCCAGTTTGATTTCCAGTAGTAGTAACTGTTTTTTTTTCCCCATAGGATTCATAAAGCATCATATTGGTTCAGGCCAAACATCACTAGCCCTTCTCTGTGTTTCAAAGCTTTTCTTACACTATTAAAATGTGACAAGATTAATCTTTAAAGAGGTACTTAACTTTGAAAGAAGAGCTTTTTTGAAGAGTCTGGCAAGTGCAGCGTATCCCTTTTGCTAAGGAAAACACCCAAAGACTTGATGACTTGAATTTACTCCTATACATGGACAAAGCCTCTTCTGTTCAGCTACAGAAAGTGCCAGAACAGTCTTCTGCACGTGTGCTATGCCTCCTATGGCTTCTGGAACATCTATTAGGGGTTTGAGTAAAACTTCTCATTGAGGAGAAATACGTTACTTTTTTACTTTAGATGGAGGATCACGTTACTTCTGTGGCTTGAAGAATCTCACTGAGATAAAGCCAAGATGCCTTGCACAGCCTTGGAGACTAACACTTCGAAGCAAAATTTAAACAGTCCTGAGATGGATTCATGGTTGCTTGGTAAAACCAAATTCTTATACCTCTGTAGTTTTTCTAAAAAAAAAAAAACTGAAAAAAATAAAATTGATTCAGTGCTTTCTATAGTTAGCTTACTTAATACTGAATCTAACCTTGCTTTGCTATAGCTTGAATGGTGTGTTAACCTAAACTTAATCATGCTGATTTGTAATATAGACAATTACATGGATCATGACTGGCCATTTCAAACTAATGAGACAGAAATGTTTTTGAAAAAAGCAATTTGGTAAGATCCTCTTAGGAAGAACTAATGCAATTAAATAAATCAATCTTCTCCAGCCTCATCAGTATATAGTAGAAAGATTTCTTAAGGATAGTATAAAAGTAAATAACTATGTAAGGGAAATATCTAATAATTACTTGACAAGTAATCTTTTTTGCTTTCCTTCTAACAAGATGATTCAACCATTACACCTGTGCTTCTGCTAAATGATTGAGATTTCTGATCCACTTTCTGATCATTCTTGGAAAATTGTTAGGTGTAAGTTCTTTCTTACCTGCAATCATCACATGTACACATACATCAATGATCTAGCAGAAGAGGAAGAGATCTTCCTACATTACTGAGTTGCTACATTTCTCAGTCCATGAAGAAAGGAGCCACATAGACCAATGTTTTCCTCCTTATCAGACCACTGATGCCAATGGTTGGGATTTACAGGGAAGAAAGTTGGAGGGGAAACACCAAGCCAAAAGTCCTTTATCCCTCTCTTTTCCGATATGAAAAGCAACTAGGAGTGCATAATCCTGTTCTTTAACATTTCATCAGTTCAAAGGTTTGCTTCTATTGGATTTTATATCCATGGTGCTTTCTCCAGTTCTTGACATTTTATGATCTGAACAGAAAACTCTGTCTTGTTCTAAACTTCTGCATCATAAACCGCCACTTAGTAGTGAGAGAATTTCCTGCTCCAGCAATCTTTATTATGTTCTCTCATTGTGGTGTCTTGTTCTGGGTTTTTTAAATTGCTTAAAATCCCCCATTGCTCGTTAGCAATGTGAGAAATAGCTTTTATATACCCACATATTAAACAAATAAAAGACATTTGGGGATTTAAAACCATCTCCAGCTGCTTGAAATTTACACTTTAACTTTCATCATTTTTTTTCTTCTTCTAAGGCAAATTTTATTTATTTATTTGCTATTTGGATTCATATACCTGTTACAGTGGGAAATGAAGTTATTAAAATATACTGGCTAAATGAGACCAGCAGAAAGTTTATTGGCCATGTCCTGCTCATTCTGCAAAGCACTTTGAATGTTTTTTGAAATGTCTTCGAAGGAGCTTGCTTCCAGATTCTCTCTAGGCCAGAGTTTATGAGGCAAAGAAACATTTTCTTTTGGTACACCATGGAGAATTTAAAACTTTATTTTGATTTAGAACAATCACCTTTAAAGGAGACTAATTGTTAAAGAATCTGGTGCTAGGGCATTAAATTTGTTAGATGCAAGTTTTCCAAGTCATCTATTGCCACCTATATGTACAGATGCATGCACGGATCCATAGTTTTGCTGAATGGATTTCTATATCATTTCCCATGTCAGTGACATTTCTGTGCTGAGCTATGCTATGCTACAGATTCTGTTCATGCCTGAAAGGCATTGATTTGAAGAACGTTGTGCTAGTACATTTATTTATTTTTATTTATTAATAATAATAATGCCCAACTCACTACAAGTTACTGTGGGCACTTACAACAACAATAATAATGATAAAATATATTAAACATGTCAATAAGTACATTAAGAATAAAAGGAGGGGCCACCAGTTGAGTAACCACCTCCCAGATGACATATGGCTACCCGGACCCTAGGCCAACCCACAGAGCCATGTTTTTAGGCCTTTATGGAAGCCAAAAGGATGGGGATTGATATCACCTCAGGTGGTATGATGTTCCATAAGGTGACCACCATGGAAGAAAAGGCCCTTCTTCAAGAACCTGCCAGCAATCCCCTAGCGGATAGGATCTGTAGTATGCCTTTAGTGCTGTCATGGGTGGAGTGAGCTGAACCCCTTGGGGAGATCCAGTCTCTCAAGTAACCTGGACCCATGCCATGAACAGCTTTATAGGTCATAACCAACACCTTGAATTGCACTCAGAAGCAAACTGGCAACCAATTCATGCAACAGCGATGTCATGCAGGTTATCCTTAGGACCTGGAGAACTGTCTCTGCAGCTGCACTCTGCACCAACTGTAGCTTCCCAATGCTTTTCAAGGTAGCCCCATATAGAGTGCATTGCAATAGTCCAGATGCAAGATGCCTAGGGCATGAATGACTGAGTGGAGGGATTTCTGATCCAGGTACAGGTGTAACTGGTGTACAACACTAAATTATGTAAAGGCTCTTCTAGCTATGACTGCTACCTGTTCATTGGGCAGGAGTTGTGAGTTTAAGAGAACCCCCAAGTTCTACACCAGGTCTGTCTGGGGCATCAGAATCAATCCAGAACCCATCCAGAACAAAAGATATTAAATCCCTGGAATTCAAAGTCCCACACACCCACAGCCACTCGGTCTTACCAGGATTTAGTTGAAGCCTGTTGTCCCTCATCCAGGTCCTCACAGCTTCCAGCACTGTGAAAGGGCAGTCACAGCAACTTTTGGGTCACCTGGGATGGAGATACTGTATAAAGGTGTGTATCATCAGCATACTGATGATACCTCATCCTATCTTGATGCATGATTCACTCAGTGGCTTCATGTAGATGTTAGAAAGGAGTGGAGAGAGTCCTGAGACCTGCAGCACATCACACACGAGCAACCATGAACTGCATCTCTCACTCCCTATTAATATCGATTGGGACCAGCCATGAAGAAGGAGCTGAACCAGCACAAAACTGTGCCACCAGCCCCAGCTCTTGTAGTTAGTCCAATTGTTGATGTTATCAGAGGCCTCTGAGAGGAAGAAGAGCTAGGATGGATGCATTACCCCCATTCCGCTCTTGCCAGGGATTATCTACAAGTGTGACCAAAGCTGTTTCTGTGCCATAACCAGGCCTGAAACCTGATTGAAAAGGATCTAGATAATCTGTTTCATCCAGGATTCTTTGCAGCTGCCAAGCCAGCACCATCTCAAACCATTTTCCCAAAAAGGGAGGTGGGTAACTGGATGAAAATTGTTCAGACACTCTGCATTCAATTGGATTTACTCTTCATCTTTCTCCAGTGGTGCTCCAGGTTCTCTTGCCCTTTTAAAGCCCATAACTCCTCAGTGAACCACAGAGAGCAATAGGTACAAAGGGTCAAAAGAGGCCACGTGAGTGCAATCCTATCCAAAGCCTCAGCCACACTTTGATTCCAGGCTATGGTGAAGGCTTCAAAGGGACTATGCAACAAAGCCTCCAGGATATCCTCTAGTTCCCTTTGGAACCCATTCAGGTTCATTAGTCAGGGGCTCCTTTCCTCTGGCATCCATAGCAACCCCTGCCTATCAGCAATGAAATAATCTGAATCCCCTAAATCCCCTGAAGGATCCCTGGCTTCTCTCCTCTAGGGGCAGAAGAGTCCACCATCCACTTAATTCAGGTGCATCAATAAACATCCAGGGGGTGAAATTGAGGAACAGAGTCACCCAAGGCACTTTAATTTCTGCTCTCAGTACCAGCAGGGTTCTCCCTACAACCAATCTCTCCCATACCCAAAGCCCCAAGCAAGTAATTCTCACTGACTAACAGAGGGGGCACATTCACTCACATCCTCCCCTGACTCTCACTTCCAACGTCCCACCTATCAGTCTGAGTCACTTCTGGATTGTGTCCTAGGAGTTAGCTCCCAACCATTTTGGGGTGTCATCCTTCCAATGTCCCCTCTCAGCTCCCAGTCTTTGTCACAGTAACATCTCATTGGCTGGCTATTGCTGTTGTCAAGCCACTGGTCCAGTCATTGAAGCTACTGTTCCAGCAACAATGGGCAACAATGGGCACCCCACGTAACCCCCAACATTTGGGACTCCTGTGGTTTTCCTGGGGTCTGATCTTATCTCCAGCTCTCCTGGGTATCCAGGTTTCATCACCAGGAAATTTGGAACTGCCTTTGCCATCTCCACTGCTGACACTACTGTTACTGCTGCTGTCAACAAACCATCAGGCCTGCTGCCACTCTCCTGGCAGCAGGGGAACTTTATTTCACCCCTAGCAGGGTGGGGCATGAGGAGTCTGCAGTAGCCCCAAGCTGGCTCCAGTTCTTCTGGACCTCCTGGTTTCACCAGCTGGTTGTCTCACCAATTGTCTCCTAATGTCATATTGCTGGGTATGATCACCAGACTGCCCAGTAAGTACTTTAGTATCAAATGCCAAACCAAGCTGCCAAACCACCACTGCTGCTGGGCTGGTCCTCACTTCATTGCCAAAAGTCTAGCACAGCTGCTGTTTTCACCCCTGGCAATACAGGGATTGAGTGGCTTGCCTTGTTTCCTGTCCCAGCTCCAAACCACCCATGTTGCCTACTCTCCCCAGGTAGCAGCTCCACTCCTCACTGTATGCCACCAAACAGCTGTTCTGTTCACTCTTCCAAATGCCACAGTTGCTCTTTCAAAAGTATGGGGTGCCAGAACTTCTCCAGTAGGTAAAATTCCTTGTGGGGACAGAGGGGGAAGGGCTCCCCACAACACCTCACAGTCTCCCACCACCTGCATCTTACAGGAGCACTTAGGAGCCTTAAAGCTCAGAGGGTTGCTGAGAGATCTGTGTCTGCTCCTGTCTCCAATCCACCATCTTTCTTCTAGTTGGGTTCTAGATTAATATAAAGCCACAGTTAGCAGCATAAGTAGAAGTTATAACACAAATTCTGTCACAACATTTTGGCATATTAAGAAGCAGATTGTTTTTCCATAATACTGCTTTGATTTTAGTTGGAAGAACTCTGTTCTGATAAGAAGTAGATTCCAAGTACTGCAATACTTTCTCCTGTTACAGTACAAGCCTTCACTTACATTTATTACTATATAAATACAAATGTGCTTCAGAGATTATCATGGACAATGCTTTGTAACAGAAAATTATATGTCAAGCTGGGCTTCTGGGCCTATTTGTCCTTCCTCAGTTGGAGGTTAAGGCATCAGGCTAGAAACCAGGAGACTGTGTATTCTAGTCCTGCTTTAGGCATGAAGCCAGCTGGGTGACCTTGGGATAGTCACTCTCTTTCAGCCCTTGGAAGAAGTCAATGGCAAGATAATTCTGAAATCTTGCCAAGAAAATTGCAAATTAATCCAGACAAAGATTTGTCAACACTGACTTGAAGAAATATACAGATAGAGGATGTCAAGATCAAGTTATCTTACAGCATTAATTGAATTTATCTGCCAATATTCCTGGGTAAAAAAAATTATTTGGATGTTTACATTACTTTCTAAGAATTGTATTCTTTGGTAGAAGTAATTAACATTCAGGTTTGTTGAGTGCCATTTTTAATGCATATAAATAAGTATGGCTTATATAATTTTAAATAAATAAGAGTAAAGTTACAGAAATGATACTGTACTCTGAATACTGTACCATGAATTCAGATATTTTGCATATTTTATCAGTTTAAAAATCCAGTGTTTTCTGAGTTTCCACAATTTCCAGAATTCTGAGACAAATCAGTTTCTGTGACATATCTATCTCTTTTACTGATGGCATGGTTTGGTGCAGTGATTCTAAATCAGTGTTTATTACTCAAGTCACACATTGCTATCCTCTAAGCAGATATTAGCTGTACTGAATTGTTCATTTCCACTCTGCACTGTTCTGTTTTTCTTGCATTTCCATACAAACACCTTTGAAACTTCTCAGGTAACCTACTTTATCTCCAGTTACTCTTTCCTTATCAACTTGTTTCTCTTTTCTTCATCCCTAAGGGCTCATTCTCTTTTAAAAAAATAGATATATAGGCTCATTCTGTCTCCTCTGCCTATCTATATGTTGATTTGCTGCATTTTTTTCTTTTTCTCTTGGAGATTCAATACAAATGAATATATTTGAATCATCCATTCATTTAAAAATTAGTAAGCCTGTGGATTCTGTGAGAAATATCTTCAAAGAGCTCTAGATTGGATTCCTACATTCAGTACTCTCCCATAACCAACTTTCCCACCAGAGACAACACATTATAAATTAAAATAAATTTATGTGCTGCAACAGAGCTACTGAACTAACCTCAAACTTTTTTTGCAGAAAGCAGAGATGTTGACAGAAAATGACAAGGAGACTGCAGTAACTATTGGGCAATGGTTAAATAGCTCCTTCTGCCTACTCCTATTATCTGGTTTAGATTCCATGATCATTTGGTTCTGACTATTGGAAAACACTATTTAATATTATTCATTTATTTATTTGTATCCTGCCTTTATTATTTTACAAACAACTCAAGGTGGTGAACATATTTAACACATGTTCCTTCTCCTATCTATCTACTTGAAATTGTTGGGTGGACTAATATGACATTTTGGGCTGTGGTATCATTAATATACAGATCATATATGCTGCATACCCCTGGTCTGTTGATGATGCCATAGAAGCTATAGGGGCTTGGGGGCACAGTGGCTGCCAATCCAATCCAATCAAGATGGAATGGATTTAGGTATTTAGTCCTCCTGGGAATAGGTTTCTTCTATCTTTGTTCCCAGATGGGGTAGCACTGTTCCTGACAGACCCATTGAGTAATTTGGGGGATCCTCTTGGACTTGTGGCTCCTAATTGAAGAGCAGATGGCAGCATTGCTAGGAGGGCCTTTGCTCACTTTCCAGTTGTGCACCAGTTATGTCCATTCCTTCGAAACAAGTTTCCATTTCTTTACCAGGGTACTTTCAATTTTTTTTACAATTTCTTTCAGTGGTGCTGGTTAACATTTTTTCTTACTGCAAAGTGATGAAAAATGCTTTTGTTACTGTTTCTGTTATCCTTCTTTCTATCAATATGCCACCTCCTTAACTGCTCCTGCTTTCTTTCTTTTTCTGTTATAAATAAGTATGTATATTATATTATTTGGAAAATTAATATTATTGGTAAAATTCAAGTCATATGTAAATGAGCCAGCTTGGTGTAAAGTTAAAAGCATCAAGCTAGAAACTGTGAGACAATGAGTTCTAGTCTCATCTTAGGTACAAAGCCCTCTGGGTGACCTTGGGCCAGTAACTCTCCCTCAGTCCTAGGAAGGAGGCAAGGGTAAGCCATCTTTGAAATTTTTCCAAGAAAAGTACAGGAACTAGTCCAAGCAGTCAGTAGGAGTCACATAGTGACTCAAAGGCTATATATATTTATGGTGAACTCCCATTACTTGCTCCAGCTCCTACCAATCTAGCCATTCAATAGCATGTAAAAATGCAAGTAGATAAATAGATACCATCTTTGGCGTGAAAGGTAACAGTGTTTGGTGTACCTTGGCATATAGTCATGGTGGCTGCATGACCATGGAAACATCTTTGGACAACACTGGCTCCCTCAGTTGTGAATTGGAGATGAGCACTACCCCCTAGAGCCAGTCACAATTGGCAGGGGAAAACTTTACCTTTTTACACACATACATACACACACACAGAAAACTCCAGGTTTGTCAGCTGGAAGGTTGGCAGTCCAAGCCTGAGACCCAGGTGCCATGCAACAGGGTGAACTTCCATTATTTGCCCCAGCTCCTGCCAACTCCTGCAGTTCAAAAACATACAAAATGCAAATATATAAAAAGGTACTGCCTAAATTGGTGGTAAGGTAACAGCTTCTGGGCACCTTGCCGTATAGTCATGATGATGGAAGCATCTTTAGACAACACTGGCTCTTCGGCTATGAAACAGAAATGAGCACTGACCCTTAGAGTTGGACATGACTGAAAGGGGAAACTTTTACCTTCATACACCCACACCCACATGCATACACATACACACACTCCAACAACAATAATGAACATTTGCTAAATAATAAAATGAGATTATGAATTACAGTGATTTCATCAATTAAAATTCTATCCTTATTTATCATCTCACTAAAGGTTAGAATGTTATGTTTTTCTGTTAAGAGAAACCCAAATTTTAGATGTGATAGAAATTGATATGCAATATTACAAGCCGCCCCAAATAATTGGTTATTGACACATTATATTTTGTGTCATATTTATTTCTGAAATATGAAATTATTTTGGTCATTGAAATATAGTCCCAGAGCTTGATTAGCCATTTGTCTGCAGAAAGAACCGCACATATTATCCAATAGGAAATGTAGAGTGTCCTTGTAGCAATTACTATACACAAAAGCTAATTTGGTATACTTTGTGGGAATGTAAGGATTAGTAACATTTAATTTACAAAATAACAAAGGAAAAGAAAGGAAATTTAACTTTTAGACTTTGCTTCATTCTATTATAAACAATTTTGTAAAATATAATATTACCCAATCTTTTTATTACACTTCCAGAATTTTTAAAACAATAAACTGTCCATTTTATTAATTAATATTGCAGTAAAACTTCTTATACCAGTTTCTTCTATGCATAAGATTTAGTGTGAATTTAGTTTTGTCTTCAGTTGAAATCTCTTTGCATATCAGTTATTGTACTAAATTCTGCATTTCCTTAATCATACAGTCTTTAATTTGTTTGGTTCCTAAATCATATTTCATCAATAATTTATAAATAAGGCCTAGCAAACGGAATGTTCCTGCTTTTTGATATGAAAACAAAAACACCAACCTCTCCAAAATCAAACTCTAACAGAAGAATACACTCATGCTGTCAACCATTAAATGTTAATTGAAAGATAGGAACCCAACGAAATGAAAAAGATAGGATATTCACAGATTGCCATCTCAACATTAAGATAAGCATACCAACCTCATTCCCACAATGAGATTTTCAATATATATATTTTTTTTTATCCTGAGCAAATGCTCATGAACATTTGGAAAAAAAATGTTCCTGAAAATTTTCAGGATGAGTGATCGGGGCAATATGCACAGTATGAAAAGATGTCACTCCAGGAAAAAGAATTTAATCTATAGTAGGTTTTGTTCTTATACTTGTCTTATAGGGAAGAAAAGCCTTAGAAATTTAGTCACTATACACGTACACTGTATCAACACATTAAAACACACCTGTCTGACGTGGGAACGTTTTATAGAGATGATCCCAATAATAAGTGCAATAAGAAGTATCTAAGAATTCAGGGAAGTATACTTAGTTGTAGAAGAATAGCTGAAGTTATCCTTATTGAATATAATTTTATTTTCACATATTGATATGTTTCTGAGCTATTGTCTCCATTGTGCTTGGATAATAAATTATATTCAAGCCTTTATTTTTGACCTATGACATCAATACATGCCATGGACTGATTCCAAATCTTTGACACAGCTATTAAATTATAGCTGTGAACAAACCTTTTTAGAAATGAAAAATGGTTTTGGAGCTTTGACCTTTTACATTTCAATTCACAGAGCACCTTGTGCAAATGGAAAACGTTGATCAAAATCCAGATACTTTAATTTGCTACACTGTCCTTTTTACACTTAACAAAGAAGAATATGTTGTATATTCTTGCCTGTAAATACAGTACTTGGGATCTCCATACTAAATTTTGCCTGAGAATGAAAAGGATAATGTATGGCAGATATATTCTTGCAGCTAAACACATCTATCTGTTTCATGATATTTTACAAGTTCATGCTGTTCCTTTTTCATATCAGTTTGTGCCATTTATAAACTCCATATGCATTTTGATAGGCATTTCTATGCATATAGACATTCATATGTATATCTAAACAGTTTCCTTCAATATACTCATTTATACAAATACTTCTTTAATGTCTGCATTTTGATAAGACAACTTATCAAAAAAAAATCAGAAGAAATTTAAAAACAAAAATAATTTGCAAATAAAGTCAGTTGTAATCATATATGAACCAAAACAGTTTTTCTTCATTCCTACTTATTATGTATAAGATGATTATGTGCCCAATTTACATAACATTCATCAGTAAATTAAGATACCATTAAGACAATGAATACTGAATATGTTTCTCTGATAGATACAGTACTATTTAAAAAAAATAAAGGATTTTAACTCATAGAAGTACAGTGTTAGTGCAATACATATACACCAGGATCAAAGTCACTGAGTCTACTGTAAATAAATACCTCTGATGATTATACTGTAATTATGGATTCTCATGCTCCTGATATAACAAGTTTTATGATAGCCAAATATGATGTGCTTTTTGTAACTAGAGATGATCAAGTTATCTATGACTGGTCTGTAATAATTTCATTCCTAATGTTAATTCATTCTTTCATTCATGAATGTCAATTCATGAAACCATTCCATATCATTTCTGCAATGATCTATTAATGAAAAACTATGCATGCAAATTTGTTTTATTCTTAATGTTAATATTTTATTTGAAAATACTGGCACAAAATTTAGGTAAATTTGAAAATATAAACTCCATTCTAGTTTTCATATTCATCCAGGAAATATAAATCTGTCAGTTTACTTTAAAATAATGATGAAAATCTACTGCATCATAGCTGTAATTCTGATCAGACTTAACAGGAAGTAAGCCCAGCTGAATTAAGTCAGAATTATTCCTTTGTAAATATATTGCAGCATGAGTATTTGATGAAACTAGTTTCGTAGAATCATAGAATGTAAGAATTGGAAGGGATCTTGAGAATCAACTTGTCCAATTCCATGCCTATTGAGGAATCCATTAATGTCCACAGATGGTCACCTCATCCTTCCCTTAAATATTTCTAGAGAAGGAACTTGATTATATTCTCTTTTACTGTTGGACAGCTTTATTACTTTTTCCTTGCCAGTCAAAATCTGATTCCTCTTAATTTAAACTCATTGTTCTTGTCTTGTCTTCAGAAAAAACACTCACCCTATTTTCTATGTCAGTCTCCCCACAGTCTCCCCTTCTAGACACATCGAGCACTGTTAACCATTTCTTGTAAGTTTTTTTTATCTTCTCTTCTGGATATGCTTTAATTTGTCAATATCCTTATTAAAATACAATATCAAGAATGGAACAAATACTCCAAGTGTGATCTGATCAGAAAGAAGAAAAAATTATTTCTCCGAATCTTGACACAGTATAAATGGCATAGTATCACAGCTCTAAAATTTTGGGAGGAAGTGGGATTTTAATTTCATATGGAGTTTATCCTTTATTGTTTACTTAACTAGCTGGTGTACATATTCGAATATTTTATGTTGATAATCACGAAGGCAGTTTTAATATCTGTGTAGTTTTAAAAGGTGCTTTCAGAAATGTCTGTGTTTGGAAATGTTCAGTAAAATGAGAAAATACAGTATGGTATAGTGGTTAAGCAAGCCATCAGGGTAGAAACCAGGAGACCTAGTCCCTCCTTAGGCACAAAATCATCTGGGTGATTTTGGGCTACTCCTTTCTCTCAGCCCTAGGAAAGAGACAATGGCAAACATTTCTGAAAACCTTGCTTGTCCATAATTGAAAACAGGCTTGTCCATAATTGAAAAAAAAGAGATAAATAAGTTGTCAGTAGCATCACATGTGACCCTAAGGACTTCTGGAAAATTAAGCAAAAATTTATTTTGTTCATTTTGCCATTATAACAACTGAGTTTGTGTTAGGTGATGGAGTGCTAAACCTTTCTGCTAGGTAAAGAGTTCCCTCTAAACTGGAGCAGGAGACTTAATTTGTTCTAGTGAACATATAACCCTATTAACATATAAGGATAGGAAGATACAGCTAAAGAAAGTGGCCTGTCCATTCTTTTCTTGTATAGTCCTGCCTTTTCTCAACCTCCTCTGAAAGGTTTTACATATATATATGTTTGAATGCAGATATTCCATGTGATCACAGCCCTACTTTATTTGTGACTGCATGAAACTGTCTTGTGAAAATTCACAATGTGAATGCACATTGTCTCCTCAGTTGCCTTTGCTTAATATAAGATAGTTGAAAAAAAGAAGTGGTGAAGTATAAGGAATCAGTAATAACAACTTACAACAAATTTTAGAATCTGCTACTGCATTTCAGTATGAAGAAATTTGCAAGTCATGCTGAATTCCTCTATCTAGGATAGCTCCATTAAAAAGTATCATAGAAAATGTTCTTATTTCAAAGCAAACCAATTTTTCCTTCTATTTATTCAATTCAAAAGAAGGTAAAATGCTGTGAGCAGTTTCAATACATTTTAAATCCTACAAGACCACATGACCTAATACCAAGATAATATCTACAAACTCAATATGCTGGATTGACTAATGCTGTATATATTTCCATCATGAAAAAAAAATAATTTAGAACCTCTCTTAGCAGCAGATGCCATTGCTCTAAAATTTATTTTATAAATTATGATTTTATAATCATATGTGCCTTCTAAAATGAAGAATCTTTCTATCTGTCTGCCTGTCTATCTATCTGTTCTGATCACATCTCTTATGCAGAGGGAATATGGATCAATTCTCATATCTGAAATATATTGTAACCTGGACTTGTTTTTAGGCATAATAAGTATTAGGGACAAAAGGAGGCATCTAACAACTGGAACATACATTTTGGACAGGTAATGGTTACTACTGTTTTTAAATTGCTCTTTTCATCAGAAATAATGTTGGTGTTATTTTAATGCATTAATTAGATAAATGTATTCACTGAGATTTCACTTCTGGGTTGTAAGTAATGAATCTATTACATACTTGTTAAACCTCATTTGTTAAATAATTGCCATTTGGTATTTATATGCAGTTTGTATCCAATGAAATTCCAATGAAATATTTTATTTCCTAGTTAGAACATTTCATGCTCTCAGCTGATTCATTTAGGAAATGACTTTATCATCAAAAAGAATCCTAAGCATGACTTTTCTTGTAGCTGTTAAGGAGAGAATAGTACCATTCTGCGAATATTATTAAATATACTTGTATAATTAGATAGCATAATCTGTACTGTTCTGCTGTCCTCATATCTCACTGACAAATTTCCACCACCAACCCCTCTGCTTCAGGAATTATTTTCCCACTGAAACACTTACAAATCACGAATCTTGGAGTCTACATCTAGGAATTTGTACAAGTTTGGAATAGGATCATGCATAGCTGTTCTGCTCCTTCAGTAAGTACAGCATTTGGAAATTCTTTCATATGCATAATATAAGAAATGAGACAATGCCATAGACATATTAGTAAAAGTGATGCTTAAGCTGAACTCGAACCCTCATCTCAGTTTCATTAATATGCTTAGAAATTAATACACTTCACAGTATCAAAAGAAGTAATAGGAATATACTTCTCAAGGGAAAGAAAAGGAGCTGATATACTCATATAATGCATTTAATGTATAACAGGATAGGCAATCTCATGCTTTCCAGATCTCTGTGATTAGAGCTCCTAATATTCTTTGCCATAAACTTAACTGGAGTTCAAATGATACTGTAGAATGCTAAAGAATTAACTTTATGGTTATGTTATAATGATAGAAATGAACTTTTTAATAACTCTAATTTGTTTTATTGTGAGCCACTCAGAGTTTGGTGCAAGATGGGTGGCCATTTAAATGTTTTAAACAAATAAATAAGTGCAAAACAGCTGGGTAGTGAGTTAGAACAAAAGAATTCTGAAAGTTCCTTGGAGAATGGGCCAACTGAAATAGTTAATTATTCTATAGATCAGTATATGTTCAGTTCACTTTCTTTTCATGACTGTTCAATAAGCATTTATCTTCTTTCTTGTGTACATTTCTAACAATTACATTTGGGGCTTTCATTAGGAGGAATGAATCATATTAGTTTAATAATAAATAAAGACACATTCACAGGTTATAGTAAAGACAGCTGGATGTGGATAAACAACTGCATGATATTCTTATTGAGAAAAATGAATAGAAGACTCCTAATGGAAGAAGGTTTAGAAAAGGTTTGTTAATCAATAGAGATTGAAGTATCCAGAAGAATATGCATTGGTGCCAACAAGTGGAAACACTCCCTCCTTCTCTCTTTCTCTCTTTTGTGTTTCTGAATAATTAATCAGTATTTACAATGGCTTCAGTGAAGCTCTCAAAAGTATTTTACAGATTCTAATTAATAGCTCTAAAGCCCTTCCTGGAACCCCATTTTACTTCATCAATTGAGTTTATTGAAGCAGGCTTTAAGTAAACTCTTTTTTTTTTAAAAAAAGATGAAGTTAGGATATTGGAATTTCAAAGATGCAAGGAAAGGAAGTGGAATATTCAAAATAAGTGAATTGACCCAGGCCCAACAAGACTGTAGAACAGATCCAAAAATGCTATACAGGCAAATAACTAACTTGCCAGCAGGCATCAGAAAAGGAAGAGAGGGAAACATTACAATCTCTGAATCTTTTACCATTCTAGTTTCTGAAACTCCATCTGGCTGCATTATTTGTTTCCTGATTTTATAAAATTCTACAACTGACTTGCAAATATACTTTGTTTGCATCTTGTTTGTTTCTTTGTTTTTCATCTTAATCTCAGTGGATCAGCAGATTCTTATTACTTCAGATTTATTAGACCCCTCAAAGAATGTTTGAAAAGGAATTGATCTTAGACTTGTGATGTGAGTGACATAAAAAATATGTAACTCGCATGAATTGATCTTGTCCTGTGTAACCATTCTTTTGTCTCAAATGATAATGTATTATAATTTGGGGAAAAATATTTCAGATTTGCAATATGAGGTTATATCATATTCCTAAAGTATGGAATTTATCATCTTATGAAGAGCTTTGCTTATCCAGACTGAAGTATAGAAAAAAAGATAATCCTATGTAACTGGAAAGAAAAATCACTCTACTTATTTTAAGGAATGGATCCAGGAAATTATGCTCTGAAATGAAAAAAAATTGCTATAAATCCAGGCTTAATGATAAACTCAACAAATGAATTAATCTATGTAGGCATTTATATTTATTTTATGGATTTTTTGTTTTAGTTAGTTTTTGTGTTTGGTTCATTTAACCTTCTTTAGTTTTTCTTTACTTCAGTGTATTATGACTCTTCAGTGAAGATTTTTTTACTTTTGTATTTCACTATTTCAACATTTTTTAAAAAAAAGATTCTTTATTCACATGAAAACCCAATGGAGCATTTTTTTAAAAATAAAAACCAGATTCTTTATTCACATGAAAGCCCATTTCTACTTTATTCACATGAAAATAGAGCATAATGAATATTTATAATTTCAGATCTTAAGAAGATAATGTTATTTTGTATTTTGAAATCTATTTTATACAGCATAATATATGTTTCCTATTCAGAAAATTCAACTCCAACTTGTTGATCATACTATTTAAGATGTCCATAGATGTTATTACTCAGCCTTGTTAAAAAGAATACTGTAAGACAGTGGAAAAGAAAGAGGGATAAATCTCAAGGGAAACAAGTATATTAAAATTCAAAATGGAGCTAGAAGGAAATGTACCATAAAAATTATACTTAAATGAAATTGAAAGGAAAGAAAGAGATAAAGAAAAAAAGCAAATGGCTCTTAAACAAAATCATTGCTCTTTCTTTCTGATAGTTGACAGATTAATGTAACATACAATTTGCTAATTATTTCACACCTCCAGTGTGGTTTATATTAAAGAAAAAACATGTCAGGTTAAGGTCTAACAATACACTTTTTCTCAGAACACACTTTAGAGTGTTGTATCGGACTATTGTATAGATAAATCACACAGCACCAATATGCTTCAGAATAGAAATGTATTCTGGAACATGATGGTCTTTTGTTTCTACTTGGTTCAATGTATGTGAAAGTCAATCTCCATACAAAGAAAAGATAATGAGACAAAGTTCATTTAAGAACAGAAAGAATTTTACTTCTTTTAGTGAGAACTTAAAAAAAGAATCATACATAGTCCAAGTAAAATAAAGAAATAATGCACAATATAACGTTAGTGATTATGCTATGGAAATGGGTGTGTTCTGGTTAGTCATGTCAACAGTGTGGTCTGGTAACAGATCGGTGTTGCACTAGTAACAAAGAAAATGTAGAAAAATGCCTACAGTGCCCTACAAGCAGAATCCCACATTTTGCCTGCACTGCCTATCACTTTCACACCAATAACAAATTTCTGTACAAAAGACCAGATAAAGGTGGCAGGACACAATTAACATGACATGAAGATCTAGTTAGGCCTCTTTGATGCTTTTGATTGCATAGTGTTTGTGAAAGAGTGTTTGTTGACCTGAAAAGCAGATGCTGCACCTGTGGGAAAATACTGGGAAAAAGAAAATAGTGATTAGCAAGCTTTGATGTCCCACCCAAAATATAAATTCTAAGATTTAATATAATCCCTTACCAATTTATATATAGTCTTACCCACATTAGAGAGAGCAGATGAGAGGAGTTCAGAAAAAGTTGAGGAAGATATTACATTCTCTCTACGGTCATTACTTTCTGGTTTTGAATGGGTAATTTTCACCTATAAACTGATAGCATTAATGTGTTTAAGAGAGTTTACTGTAAGAGTATTCTCTGTTAAGTTTGTGTGCAGAGACTGTGAAAGACATCTGGAATCTGCCCAAAATGTTGTACATCTTTTGAACTCTTGATTTGAGATAGGTGGATGCACCCAGGGCTTTGGTCTGAGTTTGCTATTTGTGTTATGTGACCAAGTTAGGGCTTTGCCTATGAACACTTTGTTATCATCAACCCATATGGGAACTTGTCCATGAAGATTCTCAGTCATCAAGTTGTCTGGAAGCTGAGTCATGGCAATGAGACTTCTTTTCCAATGAGACTTCTTTTCTTGTTAGTTCGAAACTTTTGCTATCGAAGTAGCAGCAAAAGTTTCAAACCAACAAGAAAAGAAGTCCAGTTGCCATGATTCAATTTCCAGATTGTATGAAGATTATGAGTAATTAGTGTAGCTAACCTGCTCCCATCTTTCAATTCTTGGAAAACTTGCATATAGGTTTGGCAGGTTGATGCAACATAAAAACGGTGAAAATTTTTACATATACAGTAAGAAAAATAACTGTCTACTTACAGGCAATTGTAGCTTCTGGTAAAAAGTCTTAAATCAGGTAAAATATTTTCTGAAAGGAATGGAAATATTGGTATGCTAATGTGATCATATTGTCCACTAATATATTTATAGAGATGAGCATTCTGATAATTACTGATGAACTAAAAACATAAAATGTAGAATCAGATTGTAAAGAGCAGTAATGATAAGGATTCCAACTATTAGACTAATTTCAATTAAATTCAATGCAAACGGGATGTACTTCAGGTTCAGTTCCATGTGACTCATAAAGCAGCACTCTTTCACTGCTAAAATAATTTTCTGTGGAAAAAATAACAGTAAGAGAAACATTTCCCTCCAGTTCAGATTGGATACTCATACATATTTTGCATTTCAGAATGAAACTGTTATGGCTTGCCCTTTAGAAATAATATCCACAGGCAAATAAAACTCAAAACGTTCAGTTTAAATTAATTTCATTGCATCTTTTAAAATTCTGTTCCCCAATATAAATTGGATGTGAACTTGTTAATTTTTAAAGCCATTTTGCTCTACTGTATCATCTCATGCTTCAAATACCCATTCCTTTCTCTCTGTGTCTTAAAAAAAACCTTACTGAAATTAAGGTCTTGCAAGCATGTGAATATATGTATTTTTAAGCAAAGAAAAGCCATATTGAACCAAAAATCTTACCAGTTAATGGTTGAATATCTGGAAATATATTTATTTGGCTCAAGTTATTCTTTGCATTATTAATCACACATGCTTATACTGATTTAACCAGCAGCATATCTATTTACTGCCTCTCTGCATAACAGAAACACTTATCTATAATTACTTGGTTTTACAGCATTTCTTCCTAGCTATGGGATTGAGAAAAACCACATGAGGTAGAATATGGAAGGATATTGTTATTTGCACAGTATTTACAAAACAGGATGCTGAAGAACATTTACTGGAGGAAGAGTAAAGAGTACTACCTGTTACTTCATAAATGTATTGGATATTATTCATATTAATTGGGTACCTCTTCTGGACAACATCTGTGCTGAAGTATTGTCAATTGGCAAGATTTACTGAAAAAAGAATAGATATGAAATAAGGGAATTATCTAATCCAGTATTTCTCAACTTTCTCAACTTCAGGTTGTGTGGACTTTAATTCCCAGAATTCCCCCATGCTGCCTAGGGAATTCTGGGAGTTGTAATCCACACATTTTAGCGTTGCCAAGATTCCAACCATTGCAATGGGTCTTACAGCTTGTCACCTGTAATACACTGTAATTCTGTACATTGGACTAAACTTTATTCAAATTCCAAGATAATTTAATATAATATAGGGATATTTACTTAATATCTTTAAAATATAAAGTAAAATATATAAAATATAACTTTATTCCAGTTAGAATGAATATTTGCTGTGTTCTGAATTCTTACCCTCCGCAAAAGTCCTGTCCCTACCTTTGGCTCTGAAACTTCAATGTGTTGCAAGAGGCAGTTTTCAGAAAAGGCACAGTTTTTGTCTAAAAAAATTAATTTGGGAGGTTTATTATTTGTTCCCCCCCAGTGAGGCACACCTTGCTGTGTTTGGGGAGCTGGTGTGCTCCGAAGAAGATGACAGTTATGCCAGACATTCAACCATACTGGACAGATCTCAGCAGAGGAGCCAGACAAAGAGTGTCTAATTCTCAGAAAAAAATATGAGATGTACTTTACAGAAATATGAGATGTAATTTACAGAAATCCATACTGGTTCGGTCATTGCCTGGGTTAACAAGGACCATATTTGATGTTGTTGGGGTTCCTGGACATCTAGTGAAAAATGGGCTACAAGACTCCATGGGAGAAGGAAATGGCAACCCACT
>JANHZU010003666.1:85578-96761 GCA_032468055.1 Acrochordus granulatus
GTCACTGACAGATGTCCTGTGCACAGCCAATACCTTTAGAATCTGAAGCAATGAACAGAAATAATGATTAGGACCTGGGATGAATATTATAAGTAATGTAAGCATTTCAGAGCAATACCATTGGTTTTATTTCTTTGTATATTACAAAAAACATTCACACTATCCTGTCATAAATTCCTGGCAGGATACATAACAAAATCAATAAATATAATATGAAAGAAATGTTGAAATAAAATCCAGTAAATATACATGATGACCAACATTAGGGCTCAGCCATCAAAGTCACATTTAATGAGATACATTTTAGCATCTTTATGAATATCTGAATCTGTAGAAATGTAAGATTCAACAGTGTAGAATCTGTAGAAATGTAAGATTCTGCTTGCTAATCCATGATGGTATTTTATGTAGACCTTCTCCAGTTGTCTTTGCAGGATAGTCAAACTTAGCACTGGATAGTCCCATAAATATCCTGATGCTGCACCCTACATGGTTATAAAGATAATAACCACCACTTTGAAACAGATCTGAAAGCAGAAGCCAGCACAGTTATACAAAGTGGCCAAGTTAAGTCTGGCTGAAAGACCAGTTAAGACTCTGGTCTTTCAGCCAGAAGGTCAGATGCTCCAGTTCAAGACTAAGTACTGCCACATAACAGGGTGAGCTCCCATTACTTGCCCCAGCCAAGCTAGCAGTTCAGAAGCATGTAAAAATGCAAGTAGATAAATACATGTCACCTTCAGTGGGAAAGGTAACAGCATTCCATGCGCCTTGGCGTATAGTCATGCTGGCTAAATGACCACAGAAGCATCTTCGGGCAAATGATGGCTCCCTCAGCTGTGAATTGGAGATGAGCACCAGACATGACTGACAGATGAAACCTTTATCTTTACTTTTAAGCAATAGCTTGCCAGCAACCTAGATGCTGCACTCAGTACCAGTTATAGTTTCTGTGTCATCTGTCAGCCGTACATGGAAGGTGTTGCAGTAGTTCAATTATCTCAGGAGCAATACTCTTGGTCAGTGTCAAGGCCCCATGAGTAACTGCAGGAACTCTTTGGAAATATGCCTGTTCATCTGGTTGATTGTTATTCCTTACTATCAGCAGCCTGATCCTAAGAGGTTGTCGTCCAGGTCCAGAAAAAGGATCAGCCACTGAGAAAAAGGGAACTGCAATATAGTGGAGTCTCTGTAATCTACCCACTGCCCGCCCCCAGAAGACCTTCTATTGCCCATCAGTACACTAAGGAGGTAACACTTCCTACCTATACTACGGGGAAGGACACCCCTCTTCATATCTATCACTCAGAGTATATGTTCTTCACCGATCCACTATGATATACAGTATGGCTGGGCTCCTGGCTGCAAGTTGCAGGCTGACAGATTTCTCTTTTTATTCACGGTGTCACTTTTGAATTGGCCTCCCTTATTCTTTCAGAAGCTTTTTTTTAGCTACTAGGCTCTGTGGCTCTGGCTCTCACATCCACCTCTGGAAATCTTGTCTCTTTCGTACAATCCAGCCTTTTATCTCCTCCAGGACACTGCCTGTTTTACTCCCCAACCCTCAGACAGCTTCCATAGTTCCTTTAGTAGTTGCCTAATAAATAATGGTGGCTGCCACATCACCTTGTCATTCCCTGGTACTCTTAACTCCAAAAACAGTCACCTTTATCATTCCTCTCTCTTTGATGCCATTCCAGGCTTAATCGGTCATTAATTCCCATTCTTCAACCCATCTTTCCAATCTTATCTGATCCTTTGTTCTCCTCTTTCCACCAATCTCATGCCATCTGACAACATCTAACTTAATCTCAATCTTTTCTTTTAATTCACTTTCCTATCAACTTTCAGCTCCTCTGTTCACAATTCAGTCCATCCTGTCTCTGCTTCATGGTTAAAACTCATATTCATTCAGAAACAGGATGCGATCATCATAAGTAATTAAATATATTGATCTCAATGGTAGTAAAAACTAAATAGAAACCTCGATTCCTAAAAGCCATAGCTTAATAGTAAAACATTCTTTTCCATGTGACAGCTCACAAATTCAATTTTTTGTCTTTCTGGGAAGAAGCAGAAAAGATTTCTGACTGAAACCTTGGCTTGCTGCTACCAGTTATATAGTAAACCATACTGAGCTTGCCAATGGCTTAACTCAATTTAAACATGTTCAATATTTTCCTGTGTTCCTGCTTGCTATTTGCCACATCATAATTTTGGTCAAGCAAAAGGAAAAGTGCATTAATCCATTCAACATTATTAGTTTTAAATTTAACATTGTCATATTGCTAATTTTGTTTATACACTGAACATTGTTGTAGGGAGTCTGATACACTGTTTTCAGGTTGAAATGGTAGCTAAATCATCATATCATTTTCAAAATAAGAAAGAAAATGTGATCAGCAGTGCTGCTACTATTATAAATTATTGAGAAACTTTGGAAATAAGTTTTATTTTGGGTTTTTTTCTTGATTTTATAAACCTTTCTTGTATAAGTCCATAAATATATGAATAGATCTCATGAAACATCTTTTCTGATTGTCAGGCTATATCTGCAGTTCAGGAGATATTATTGCAAGATAATTTTGCATTCATTTAAGTTATTCATTTTAGAAACAACTTATCATTTCATTAGTAGAAACTTCTATGATACAGGTAGTCCTTGGGTTACAACCACTCATGTAGTGACTGTTCAAAGTTATGACTGCATTGAATGAGAGGAACTTACAACTGGTCCACAACTTACAGGTGCCTCAGTGTCCCCTGAAATCAGGTGTTCACACATTTTGAACACTAAGCTCTATGCCTGGCTTACAATTACGATGTCACAGTGAACTGCTGTCATGCATTCACAGTTTCTAACGTTCTCTGCTAGCTTTCCACAAGCAAAGTGAATTGGGAAACTGGCAAGAAGTTGGAAGTCCCTCCTTCTCCAATGCTTTTTTGTCTGTGAGTGCTCTCTCATGCCTACCTGTGGCACTTCCTACCCCCCGTGCCCAAGCCCATGCTCCAGAGCACAATACCAATCCATTCCCTGCAGCACCCAGAATCCCTGCCACAGTACCCTCCACCTTCTGTGGTACTCACACAACTGCCCACACTCTCAAGCACCTTCCCATAGCTCCCTAACCCCATAGCAGGATCCACATGCACTCCATAGCACCTGCCCATGGCATCCCTATGTACCCACATAACTGTCTGAATTCTGTAGTGCGTGCCTGTGGCTTTTCCCACATCCCTATGACACCTATACACCCACACACCCACATACACTTCATAATGCCTGCTTGTAGAACCCTTCTGGCCCCTAAGCACCTGTCCATGCTCCAGAGTACCTGTCCACAGCATCTCCCCACCCCTCTGCAATACCCACATATTCATCCACCAGTCTGCTTGTCTGGGATTCCTGCTTCTCTCCACTAAACAACCTCTGTGGTCCTGGTTTATGATGGCAACTGGAACTGCTGGGATTGCCATTACTAAGCAATGAGGTCATGTGACCTTATGCTTTATGATCACTTCACTTAGCAATGGAAATTCTGGTTCCAATCATAACTGAGTACCATGACTCGTATGTCCTCCAGTAACTTAGATTGTTGCTTATGTATTTACAATTATTTGTATGGATAAGACACAGTTTTGTAGGCAGCAAAGTAACAGAGAGTTAAAAATAACAGAAAGTTAAAATAACAGCTATTAGTCTTGTGAGCATGTGACATTGTGCACATTTAATCTAAATGTTTATTCCTTGCTTTTAGTATGATTGGAACCAGGTCTAGGTTTGGGTTTGAAGGTCTTTTGCCAAACTTTCCTTTGGTGGACTTTTAATCTCTCCACTGGACTTTTTCTTAAATCCATGGTCTCCTCACTTGGCCTAGCTGAAGTTGAAAATAGTGACCTACAGCAGCAAGCAACACTGCAATGGGCATCAATAGCTGGATCTGGGACCTGTCCTTTTAATCTGGTTGATACAACAAGGGCCTCGCCCAATGATCAATGTTGTATGGAAAACTGGGGGAAAATATGTAAATGGAGAGAGAACTCTACATTGGGGTCCTTGCAGGTATTCAAGAATAATGAATTTGTCACTATTTTAGGTACTATTGCCTTAAATTACTTGTTCTTCCCTCTCCCTCTCTTTCTCTTTTAGTCTATGTTATAATTGTATGCACATTTCAAATGGAAAAGTATCTATCACGAACAATTCAGGCTAATTTACATTCCTAGTAAAAAATACAGATAGATATGCCATATTTATAATGAATCGTTCTATAATCAAATAATATATATCAACCTGATCTCTGGCCAATTTAAAGTACATGCTGCCAAATTCATAATTACTGTGGTTCTGCCACAACGGGTATGAAGCACATTAATTCTGTGCCTTTTTAAAAAGTATTTTTCGAAATACATTTATAGGTTGGCTAGCATCTGCACCAATTAAAGTTTATTAATTCATTTCTCGAGTCCCACTATATCTAAGGGCCAATTTATAAAATCAGCAAAATCAAATGGTAAAGCTTTTTTTCCTCTATTACACACAGTGCTTCAAGCTGCAGGTGGATGGCATGTTTGAATGCTTCTTCATTTGAACTATATTTGGTTAAGTTATGAATAAAAACTATCTGAACCATAGTTTTTGACTTGTTAGATTTCCTTGTGTAGAAAGGCCTTTTCCTTTCCTCTTTAACGTAAGATATTTAAACATGCAGTCCTACTATTTATCTTTATCATGTTTTTATGATAAATAAATTCAACCTAAGATCTTATTTTGGTCTTTCATGCCAAATCAGTTTTATGAACTGCCTTCCAGAGGAGACAGGGACACTTGTAGGCTCAATATATCTACAAACATTGGATTGTGGGGGTTTCAAATAGACCTTCCCTTTGTTATAAGAGGAAAAATGGGAAAAGATGAATCTCAGATTCTCATATCTGCTTCCAGATAATCAACTGCAGTTATATCTTTCAGGAAAAAAAAGGTTTCTAATTTGAAATCCAATCTACTGGACTGGGGAAAAGAGCCAGAAATGCCAAAGCCATTTGGACAGCAGCTTGCTATTTAGTGAGGTCAAAGAAACATCTCAGTTCCTGTGTATATATATCTCTAGTTCTAGCAAAACTCCTTGCTCATATGCTCTACCTGTCTTTTTCTTTATCCAGTGTACAAAGCTTTCCTTGTCCTTGGTCACATTTTCAACATTTCTACTTTCACAAAGTTTCAGTAGAGTTCCGCACTAAAGTCATCAGCAGATTTAATATAAATTGGAATCGGGATCACTGACTTTTATGGCACATCTTGCTGTAATGATGCATGACTTATCAATCCCTCATTTTTAATGTGCAGACATGTTAAGTTTAACTAGCTTGTTCAAGTAATGGATTTACTGATTAGTTCCTGTTTTGGTACATAATTGTTCAACGATTTCTTCAATATTAGCTTAACTCAAAAAAGCTTAAATACAATTTGGAGCAATAAGCTTGACAGAAATACCCACTCATTGTACAGAAAATCAAAATGTACAGTTTTAAGTTAATCAATAATGGCTTTATTAAGAGGAGGGGGTTTAGAAAAAATATTTATAGCTAATGCAGATGTTTAAAAAAATGTTACAGGCATTAATTATTAGCAGTTTCTTCCCAGCACAATGTAAAAAAGAACTACATAAAGTACTTGAAGACACTTAAAGCCTTGGCATTCTTTGCAAATGACTAGCTAAAGAGCCCCTTGGGCGGTCGTTTTTACTGCTTTTCAAAGCTCTAATAGCACTTTTTCACCAAAGACACACCCATTGAATCCTCAGAGAGTTACAATAGCATAATTGTTCTTTTAGGTTTTAAGGCCCTGACATATCTGTCAACGAAAGAACAGTGAATAATAATACCAGAACTATTTTATGCAAATTCCACTTAGATGTTTCAGGATTTTTGCGGAGACTGATCTTGCCTTCTTGTTGACAGTTTTATTGTCAAATAAGCATTACGTGAGAAAGTGGTAAAGTTTTCTTCTTTTGTTTAATAATATCCATTAAAACATTTCCATAAAATTTAAAAAACAAATATGGAAGCAATGAGATGGAAATATCCATTTGAGAGAGTGTTAGCAGAAACACTTGCTGGATTCTTTTTAAATAGGTATTCCTTTATAAAACTTTAAAATGTCTCATTAGAATGTTTGTGACACAAATACTCATACTTAGGTATTTACATATGTACTTATTTTTTCACTTATTTATTTGAATTAAACAGCATGTATGGAGTATATATAAGATGCAGAAAAAGTAGAGGTATCTTAGTTAAAGGTGGCTAAGTCTAAGGGGCAAAGGAGAATGGTATAACCGAACTAGTAGTTTTGTGACTTTAAAGGAGAAATACTTATAAAATATTATGCTAATAAAAATTGACTTGCATGAAATGGGACACAGATTTTAAACATTAAATTTCTCCAAACCTTGATTCCATGTGTGCCTGGCTGTTGAATGGACAAGTTTTGTAAGCAGAACAATTTTCTCTTTCACATACAATTTAATTCTGCAATTACTTGTTTTAGAAATTCATGAGGAAGTTTTGCAAAACTCTGCTTGGATCTCGCTGTAAGTGACACAAATGGGGGAAAACTGCTAAATCTGCAGTGGTTTCATTAGCTAAGACTGTGCATGTATAATTCTTTTTATTTTCCTACAGTTTAATCTAACAGTAACTAAGCCAAAATGTCCAAGAAAATACCCTTCCTGGCAATTTATTACTATCTCCATCAGCACCATCCCAATGTCAAAGAATTTAGCCTTATATTGTAACTCTTCAAAAAAAAAACTCAAGTTAAAAAGTGGAGAGTGTTAGTTGCATTAACCCTCAAATTAGATTTTAGGGTGAATAGTCAGAACCAAGAGAATCTATTTTTCCATTGAATTCTAACCCATTCTAAAATATAAACTATTATACGTTTCTCAGCATAATATATGCTTCTATGTCTGTAATTTCCTTTCTGTGTCAGAGATGACTGGGAGATAAATGTCATTAAAATTAGTAAAGGTGTTTAAAAATGGGTGGAATGTTTTAAAAATCTTTTACTGAAAAATACATAAGGTACTCATGATATCTAAAATATCATAAAGAGCCATTAGAATTGAACCTCTATTCTGTCATTCCCTAGTGTTCATATGAGTTTATGAACTTCTTGAATCTTGTATCTCAAAAAATCAAATAACAATCTTGACTCAGTAGGAAACTTCTGTCTCTCCAAAAATCAGGCAATGAGAATAACAAAACATATCATATGTTAAAATTACAGCAAAGACTGGTACATGTTATTTTCCAAAAGGAAAGCCCAATCTGCCCTCCTTAAATAAATGAATTTTAGAATGAGAATGTTTTAAAATGGGAATATTTTAGATTATATGGAAGCAGATGGGTTTAGGGAAGTTATCTTAAACTCTGAGCCATTTTTTTTTCAAGTATTCAGTGATAATGTAGTTGTATTTGCCTTTTGATAATTTAAGCTCTTTCCATAATCTATACAAAGCATTGTCTATAAACACTTTGAACTCAATTTAAAAAAAACTCCTATAAAATGCAAGGATATTTTTTTTTGTTTTAGCACTAACAAACCTGTTAGTTTAAGCAAAACAAATCTTACTCTAAATTCTGTTTCTTTTAACACTGGCTTTAAAAATTATACATCTGCCTCTGTGTGGTTGAGCCTTGTCTGCCTGAACACACTTATTTTCCTGCTGATTTAGTGTCTACAAATAGATGTCTACTTGCAAAACACACCTTTCTTTGAATCCAGCCCACTGAATCAAGCTCATTATCTTAAGACATCTCTTTGGGCAAAGGTTATGCTTTCCTGAGCTATATTAATCTCTTTCTCTAAACATCACCAGCTTAATTGGGTTAGATCAGAGTTATACTGTTTTGAATAAAAGGGTGTGATTAATGTGAGCTAAAAGCAGCTGGATCGGCACAGCCTGATTCTGCAATGTACACAAACCTGCTATCATTATAACTGTGAAAATGCATGGAAACATCTAGCTTTGATAAGCAACATCCATTCTCTTAAAGAAAACCACTACAGATATTGAATGGATACAGAGATTCCTTTAAGTGTCCTAAGGATTTTCTGACAATAAATTTTCTGATTCATAGCTGCTAACACAGAGCACTTATTGCATCAATTTATAAAGGCTAGTGATTTTTATCAAAGACTATTGGTTTGCCCATATACTTCTTTGATTTAAAATATAAGGCAGGATCTCAATTCAGAGACCTGTTTTTTGTTTCATTCTCTGAAAAAAATTGTGTTTGATGCTAAACAGGGGTATTGAAGCTTTTGGTTTCCAAATTAAATTTGGACATCAAGGCTTGCTAAGTGCTTGCAATTTACACTTAATTATGAAAGTCAGTAAGTTGGGAGAAGAGTAGGAGGAGGTTCTGTGTGTTGTAGTGTTGGGAGATATAGAAATGGTATTAGAATGTACCATGAATCCCAGAATCAGCCTCGTGGTCCAACTCAAACAGTCTGTATATATGCAGTCCTACTGTTCCTAAATGTTGAAAGGGTAAACAGTCAACCACAACACTCAAGTGGCACAATTGCCAGTATTTAATATGATGCATTTTGCTGTACTTATTTTGAAAAAGGTGCTACAACTCTAACATATAATTTACTCTTTGTATACATATTATGGGCCAGAGTTGGAGGGGAATTTGAAAATTTTAGTGGCCCTTCATACCAAAATAAAATATAGCAATTCAATTTTAATCTAGTATTTGAAATAATGTTATGGATCAATAGATGGCTGGCTGGCTGGGTAGATTAAGACCAAACAATGATTTAATTGGAGTAAGATGCACCAGGATATAGCAGTTAAACTCCTGGACTAATGCTGGGGTGACACAGGTTCAAGTTTACACTTGGACCTGGAAAATTACTCAGTGGATAACTTGATCCAATCATGTTCTCCTGGCCCAACTTCACTCTCAGGATAATTATAGGGATAATAATATCCTGATACCTTCACACCATCAAAGAACAACATCTGCCAATCCCAGGTCCTTTTAGAAGGATTTGCTAGGTGGACAAAAATGCCACATCCAGTCTAAACATCTGGCTAACTTCGTAATGAACCACAATAAAAATATGAATAGAGTTTCTAAAATACCAAGAAGTGTTGTCAATAAAGAAATAGAAAAGGAGAGATACAAGAACATGCATATTTCCAAGCGAACAAAAATTGCCATTGCATTGCCAAAACATTAGTGCAATGTGTAATTGTTTCTGCGTTTCTTCCAATCCAAAGTGACAGAATTTTCAAAGGCCAGTTTCACTCTTAAATATAATTTAGGATGGTAATCACACAAAAAGCGAATCACGTAAAAACATATTTAATGGAGAAAAATGTAAATCATTGCTCTTTTAAGAAATGTAGTTTCTTTTCCTATCACTACCCTTTTTTCTTCCTCTCTTTTCATTTTATTTTCTAAAGGAGATTTTATATATATACATATATATATATATATATAAAAATACTGGCAGAGTTATCATTCATGTTGATGTCAACAGCCCTCCACAGACAGGTAAGAGGAAAATACCACTCCAGGGATCCTATTCATGTTGCACAGCAGGGCCTTGTCTATAATTACTGTGGCCTAGTTATTTCTCGAGGGAAAAAAAGTCCGGCACTGGATCCTTTTTTTCTTAATAGGTGAAGCTGAACCTAAAGCACTGTAATTTTAATCAAATCTTTCCCATCTGCGTGTACGTCTCTAAGAAGTTGAAGATTTAAGTGTATGTTGTAGGGTTTGTTGAATAGTCCCAGCAGGGGGAGAAAGGGCAGCGAGATGGTAATTATGTTATACTTAAAGGTATTTTGGTTGCCAAGGAAGTTTCTTTTCCTTTTCTCTAACCTTCCCCCTCCTCGTTCCCAGCCTCTCTGTTCCCCTTCTCTCCCCCACTACAAGGGTTAAGATGACGTCATAAATAGTAAAGAAAATACTGCAAAGGGGGTAGAAGGCAAAATCAGGAACACGTTTTAGAATATGCTTAAGACTGGAAGTAGACCAATTTATACATCCCTAGTTCCGGTCATCTTTGTATAAACACATATTGTACATGAAATTCAAATTTAAAAAATAAACACGTTGTATAGAAATGTCTTTATTTGCCTGTTTGTCTTTATCAAAGGCTGTATTTTTTAAACTGCAGGAAACTGTAGTGGCATATGCATATGAGAACGGGAGTTGAAAAAAGTTTTCCTAAAGTCCTCTTAACTACTTTTGATTCCATTACATTTTCTTCTTCCCAGAAGCGGCAAATTTCCTCTAGGGCAGGAAGCTTTCTCTAATGACACTCGGATTTATTAGGAGTAAATCTGACAGAGATTGATATCTCCTATTTGTGTTCCCGACATGATCATGGGGGGGGAGAAAGAGTTAGTATGAGCCATGTACAGGCCCAGGACTACCATCATATTAACAGAAAAAAATTATCAATTATCCCATCTTGATGGTAATCCATAAATGGAATTTTGGCTTATACTTAAATGCTTCATTTGATACTGCTATAAATGAGCAGTTGCTGGACCTCATTCCTACGTTAAGTAGGTCTCACAGCTTCCATGCGCACTAAATGAAACGTGATTTTATTTGAAACGTGATCTTTAGTTGCTTGCAGCAAATGACTATATTTGGCTACCAAAATAAACCTGCACCCAATTATATTATTAAAAAGTGCCAAGAAATAAAATACAGTTGTTTCTGTTTAATTAAAAAAATGAAGATGTTATTTTTTTTTCTCCGTGTGATTTGACATGACAGTTATGATTCTACTTTTTGACACCAAAGTCACATAGCAACATCTTAACCACTCCATAGCAAACTCCTGGCTTTTCATATTGCAATGATCCTGTTTGTTAATAATTTGATGAAAGCTCATTTTGCTTTAAAGGTAAATAGGAGCAGAATATTATTCATGCTTGCATGAAATTCAAGAGGAATCTCTTCTTTTGCAAAAAGACTGCATGATAAATTGTTCAAATTGTTTGATTTGGCATCATGTAAAACTCTGGATCCATTTTGTGAAACAATGCCACCAGTGCCCTTGCTGCCCCGGCCCGTCTCGGAGCACATTATTGTGGGGGGAGGTGGAAGGTGATTGGATTGCATCATGGAAGAGAGCAAGTGCC
>JANHZU010003666.1:110567-130020 GCA_032468055.1 Acrochordus granulatus
AAGACCCAAGAACTGCCACATAGCAGGGTGAGCTCCCATTGTCTGCCTTGCTCCTGCCAACCTAGCAGTTTGAAAGCTTGTAAAAATGCAAGTGAATAAATAGGTACTGTCTTTGGTGGGAAGGTAACAGCATTCCATGTGCCTTGGCTTATAGTCATGCTAGTCACATGACCATGGAAGCATCTTCAGACAAACACTAGCTCCCTCAACTGTGAATCAGAGATGAACACCGCCCCCCAGAGTTGGCCATGACTGGCAAGGGAAACCTTTACCTTTTTACCTTTACTTTTAATTATTGTTTTCTGCTTGTTTTTTTTACTTGATATACACCACCTGGAATCATCATTACATATGTTGGGCTGTAAAAATCTTGTACATATTTATTGCATTACTATTAATATAAATTAATGTTTTTAATTTCTAATAATTGTATTATTTTAATTTTATATTTATAGTTTAAGTTTACTTGCAGATCAATCACTGAAATAAATATATTGAATGAGCAATATGATTGATACACAATATCCTTTTTAAAAAAGGGGGTGTTATTTAGAGCTAAAACTATAGCATTTTTGTATTTCGTCTCTAAAACTTCAGGAAGCCAGGATACTAATTTCTGATTATTGGAGTTGGAGTAGAACTCTGGGGACTCCAAACAGAGATATTTTAGTTTGTTTTCTCTTTTATTTCATTGAAATTGAAACATTATATGTGTGACAGAGTTCCTAAGAACAGGACTCTAATCCAAGCGAAAATTGGTAAAGTAGTTTCATACTTCAAAAAAAAAAGTTTTATTTTGAGGAAACACCTTGCAGAGATAGGCAAAACTTAAAAAGGTAAAGGAGACCCTGCCAGTCATGACCAACTCTAGGGGGCAGTGCTCATCCCTGTTTCCAAGCCGAAGAGCCAGTGTTCATCCTGGGATGGCTCCGTGGTCATTTGCTGGCATGACTGGATGCCTAAGGCGCATGGACACTGTTACCTTCCCGCCGGAAGGGGCGGCACCGATCTATCTCCTTGCGCTTGCACGCTTTCGAACCACTAGGTGGGCGGGAGCTGGGGCGGAACAGCAGGCGCTCGCCCTGCTGTGCGCCAATGCTGGGTCGCGATCCCGGGCCGCCAGTCTTCCAGCCAGCAAGCCGAGCTCTTAACCACTTGTTATATTCTTCCAGTAAGACAATCCAGAAAGACGTGTTCAGGGCCTTTGCACTTGTGAAGAAAGCTAGAAAGAAATGATCTCAGGTTAGCAAGCTCTTAAATAAAGCACAGACAAGTGATAAAGAGGGGACACAGTAAATTCTAACTAACTATAACCTAATGTTCACTTTTGGTGAATCAGTCATGAGGAGCTGAAAAACAAATTACTATTGGATTTTCAAATTTTCCCAAGATAATGAGTAATCTTTCTAAACATTATCCTTAAAATTACAAGAACAGCTCTACTGAATTAGGCTAAGGCCTATTGCAGTCTAGCATTTTGTTTCTAACAGTAACTTACCAGGTACTTCTGGAATGCTTTCAGGTAGATGAAAACATATTTTTCTCCTTCTATTATTCTTCTGCCATTTGTATTTGGAAACATTCAGTCTTCATGTTCAACAATCCCTTGATAGATCTGGCCTACATGATCTTATTACTTTCTCTTTTAAAGCCATCAGGGTTAATGCCCATCACCAAGTCTTGTAGCAATAAATTCCACAGGTTAATTATGCACTATATAAAAAGATATTTATTTTGTTCATTCTGAATATTCTTCAAATCAGCTTCATGAATCCTCAGTCCTAGTGTTTTCAGGAAGCTCTATGATCAAGGACTCATGAAGCTAAATAGTTGTAAATATCTTTCCTGAGCTATCTTCTGTGGCCCCTGATTAGTTACAGACAGATCAGGCTCCCATCATCATATACATTAAGATAGGTTTAGAGTTTTTGACCCTTACATCTGAATTGCTAATCTTTTGTTTATAAATATGAACTGTATGGGGGAACCAAATCCATGATGAAATGTTTACATTGCTTGTCCAGATTTTTATCTGAGCTTGTTTACATAAAAGTATCCCATCATTTTAATAGGCAAGGTCAAGTATGTAGCTTTCTAAAACAGCAATGACAGTTTTTGGACCAGCTGTTTCTTAGAGAACTGTCTTCCTCATTCTCAGCTGGACTTATCACTCAGATTGTACAGCCAGAAAGTTATTTAGTTATATGCATTATGTTCAGAGTCAACTGAGTGCATGTAATTTATGACTGTTGCACTTTAATGCATATTTAATAAAGCTACCGACATTTATACTCCAAATCGACTGTGTCAATTTTGTTTGCTTCGGAAGCTTGGAGAAGTCCCATGGCAATGCTGACATTCCTAGGGAGAGATTTAAATTGTAAGACATTTCATTTGAGAGGAGAGACCTTTTAATATACTTGTAGTATGATATGACTAGGTGCAATTGGCAAGAGTTGATGAACACCTACAGAAAATGAAAGAGGAAAGATGACTTTCTCCCCCTTCTCATCTCATACAACAGAACTTGCCTTTATTTTTAGACAAAGAATGTTTCAGTGGTGCAATTTTATTTCTAAGAGTTAAAAACACTCCTTCCTTTTTAGCTTTGTTTGCATAAAACATGGAAATATCCTTGGGGAAATCATATATTTGTTTATACTTATTTGTTGTTTTATTCAAATACATTGTTAACCATTTCAAAAGAAGAAGAAGAAGAAGAAGAAAGAAACATGGAGGAAATGCACAAGGTATCCATTCATGCTACATGAAACTTCTGGGTATGGTTTCTGTAATTAAGTGGACATTGGAACTGTAGTTTTCAAGCAAAACCATGAAACAAAATAATGTTAATTTTTATTCAATGAAGTGACATTTGTGTCACTTCACTTAATAAAGGGGACATGTGCGAGCAAAAGCCTCTGATATCTAGCTGAAGTGGCAAATTAAGGTGGATTGGGTCCTCAGTATCAGTGCATACATTTCAGCTCTATGAGGCAGAATGGCTGACTTCTATGTACCTCGTCAAGGAAAGTCATAGCCGATCTATACTAACCTACTTCCATCCTAAAACCAAGCTATTATTCATCACAAAACACTGATACTCATGAAGAACAACTCAGATTCAAGAATCATTCAGATTATTGAGCTATATTTACCATATTTTGCCTAGCTTTATAGTGCTATGGATAAGGAAACTCCTGATTCAAGTGTTGATCATGCATGAACTCATATGTGACTGTGATACCATTTCCTCTTCAAAATGGGGATAAAATTATTTAAGTTATATGGTATGTTAATGTATAACATGTGCAAAATGTTGTATAAAATAAATGCTAAGAATGATTAAGTAATACATTCTGATATACAACATAGTTATTTATGTATTTAACTATTTTTGTATAGTGCTTACTCAGCAAACTCCAAGAGGCTTGCAATATTAAACATTTAAACAAAGCCCAACAAGAGATCAGTGTTAATATGGAAACCCTTACCTATCATACATTATTCATACATTAAGGAATAACCGTCCCCCTCCAAAAGCCCAACAAAAAAATGGTTCCACCATCTTTCTCAGTCATAAATGGTGGGAGCTAACCTGACTTCAGGGAGCAAACTGGTACTGAGAAGTCCCCTACCCTATTTAAACCAGACAAGACATATTGTGTGAGCAATATTCTGAGGATTGGTTTGATTTGTTGAATGCACAAATAAATGATATAAATATATAAACATTCTCTGCTCCATGCTGTCTGGGGATTGTGGAAGTTGTGATTCCAGTCTCAAGTATGCCATTACTGGGAAGGATAACCTATGGTGCTAAAGAGTATGGTTAGTACTAATATAATAAACAAAGTGGCATTTCTCCAGCCACTTTCTGCACAAACCACCTGCTAAGACAATTCCAAATCCAAAGCAAGTGTATCCAGTAAACAGTTTTAGAGAGACTGCTCTAAAGCATTTTTTATTAAAAAAAATTAAACACAATCAAACCCAGAAATGTTACTAGGGCAAACACCTAATTCAGAATGAACTCCTTACAGATCATTCTGGGTTTTGTCCATTCAGCTATTAACTATATTTGCTTTGACCTTGAACGGGCTTTCCACATGGGTATTTACTGAGCTGAATGAATAAGTGTGCCCAATGCATGATGTAATCCATCAATCAAGTTTGTGTAAGTGTAGCCCAGGACAGGGATTTTTATTAATAACAACAGCAATCAGATATCTGGAAAGGGAAACTGTTTCTGAGACTGATCTGTTATCCCTCCCTCTGCCTGCATCCCTCAAAATCTGATTGGTGTTAGAATTGATTATCTATCTAAGCCATCAGATTTTCACTGGAACATGGTGTGGTATGTTAGTACCACTATTCATATATAGTGTATGTACACTATGCAGATTCCTTTCTACTCTACTGTTTCAATTTTTATTCAGACTCAAGATAGCCATTTAATACATGTTATGTTTTTTTAAAAAAAAGTGCCTCTATGACATAAACCTTCAAGCATTTTAAATCCAACCTCAGCCTTGCTGGAAGCAAAAATTTTCATCTAAATATTATTGAATTCCAGCACAACATTAGCATGCAGAGATATTTACAATAACAGAGCCATTACAACTCAATCAAAAGCTGATTTCAGCCAGAATTATGCAGAATTAAATCTTGCTGGATTCAAATTATTAAAAATCAGAGTCTCAATAAAGAGTGGTCTAGGGGCTCCATTTATCAAGGGAGTGAAGAACTGTTTCTGCTGTTATGGTGATTTTTTTCATATATATTCTGCAAGAATTTGCATGCATTTTAAAACATCTGAGTTTAATTCCAGTGGAATCCAAGCAACTATGCTGTATGTATAAGGCAATCACAAGTAACTCAGAATCTGTTCTTTGTATTTTTCTTTTTTATAGCTCATTTTTAAAAAACTTATTTTAATACTTGCTTTTGGAACTTGCTGGATGATACTACACAAGAGTTGTCTCTATTTGATTAAAGGAAAGCTAAACCAATATAATATTAGCAGCACCATAGATATTAACCATGGAATCATAGAGAAAAAAGAAAAAGAAAAACCAGTATTAAAAAGGATGCTGGCATATATTCAATACATATATTGTCCAATCATCTCTACTTACTACAGACTGAGTGAGTAAGTAACTTGGTTCTATTTTACCTGTTCCTCAGAAATCTTCTTGCTTCCCAAAACTGCCTCATAAGGAAGCCTTTAAAATGTTATCTGAGCATGCTACTGAAATTGCCATTGATAGTGTTTTAGACAACCTAATTTTCTCAATATTTGTAAATTAAGGTGTAGAGATTTTTGTTGTCAAGTGTCCACACTCCATAACTGGAGTACAATTAGAAACAATATAACTGGAATTTCCAAAGTAAGCTAAGGTACCTCACTGTCAGTTCTACAGTTTAACACAAATGATAAAATTTTGTCTTTAGGAACTGTGATGTGTCTGCAGTCACCATGGCATCTATACTTTATGTGATGATTTGGAATTTATGCTAACTGTGCTAGCTTTACTGACAATGAGAATAAAGATAATTTAGTTCTCATAGGAGAGAAGGGGATTCTGGTTGTAAAAGGAGAAATAAAGGAAGCCCTGAGATGTGTAACCTCTTTCCATTTTATTTTCTAATAATAATTTTGAACTTTACATGAGACCAGAAGTTATTTTAGATTGATTGATTCCTTTAATATAGCCAACCACCTCACAACAGTTGACTATGAACGGCATTAGACTCAAAAACCCAAAACATATAAATATTATGTCTGACATTGGCATTTCACTCAACAGCATGCCGGCTTCCCATTTATGTATTTATTTTTATTAAAATAATCTAAAATAGGATAAAACCAGATGAGGCATGGAGCCATGCAGGCAGCACCAGAAATGTTCCCAAATGCATTGGAACCTGGTGGCATTTTGGGCATGTAACATCTAGAAACCATCCAGAGAGAGATGATGAAGGATGTTGAAACCAATAGTTTTTGGGGCACAATGCTTTTTTTGGCAGGGAGAATGTGAAAATAGTTGAAAGAGTTGGGCATATTAAGCTTGTAGAAGAAATGCTTAAGAAGCAAGATTATAATATATAATATAATATAATAGTCCTTACACTAAGGACTATCTCATAGACAGGTTTGTTGCTTATTTGCTGTTCTCCATTTCAGTTAAGATCTACCCAGGGAAGACAGCCATTATTTTTTGAAAAATGTTGATGATTCTACTGAGGTGGCCATGTCCTCCAATTTCTTTTGGCTAGATCTGCCAGAGGAGAAAACTGTGGTTTTCCTCTGGCTCTTACATATGAGTCACAACTGTCCATTGAAATGATGGACTGGCATGCACACAGACATTAAGAATTAGACCAAATTTAAGCAGTTCCATCACTCTTACATGTAATGAAATTCACTGTGCAAGTGAATGCCAACCATAGATATTAACCATGGAATCATAATCCTATTAAGAAAAGAGGATAAAAATTTCATGGCAAAGGCCCATGTAATCACTCATATGAACATAGTTGGGTTTTTTACATTTTAGATCAACAATACCCAAGAGAAACTGAGGTAATGCTAAAATGGACATTGAATAATTTCCTTAGGTGCTTGTAATTGCCTTTGTGTCTTCATTAATTTATTCAAAGTTTCTGAATGAATCCCTATGCCTCATTTCATTTGAACATTAATCATCTTTTCCATTTATATAATGGTTTTTCAAAATTGGATGGGCTCTAATATTCCTAAATGAACTCCCCCACAGGATGCCTTCTGCAGTAGAAAAAAAAATATTATTTTTATTGAAAAGTCAGTTTATACCAAACTGATATAAATACCATTATATTCATTATAATGTTTAAGATAATAGGCTAAAAACCAGGAAACAGAGTTCTAGTTCTTTCTTGGCCATGAAGCCAGCTGGGTACCTTTGGGCCAGTCATTCTCAGTCAGCCCTAGAAAGAAGGCAATGGCAAATTACTTCTGAAAATGCTGCCAAGAAAACTCTAGAGAATTGTTCAGGCAGTTGCCAGGAGTCAAAGCTGATTTGAAGGCACTTTCCTTTAATTTGATCTCTCCCTCCTTTGTGTTTTCTGAAAAGTTGCTCTGAAAGGTGGAAATATTCTGGAACAGTATCAGAAGATGTGTCATGGGGTTACAAGGAATGGATGGGTTCAGGAAATGTGTTAGTTGTGTGATCACATGAGTAGTCCAGGAAGTGCTGTGGAAGTCATTTTTCTAAAAACAACCCTGCTCCCACTATCAATACACTGGCCACTCAAAATGTTTGTAAAGGATGAAAGATTTTCCTCAGACATCTTATAAAAAGTGAAACTCCCACTATGTCTATCATGGATTCTGTCTGGGGAAGGACAAATGCGAGCTGACCTTCCGTGTGAATAGCATTCCATACCAGAATACCTAAATTCTTTCCCAGCAGGATTCCTGGGAAATTCTTTTTTAATTCCTAGTCAAGTGTGTGTGTGTGCGTGAGAGAGAGAGAGATTAACTTTTACTTATCACATTTTGAATTTTCACGAGGAAGACAAACTAAAATTAAAAAAAGATATTTGGCTCCCTGAACCCAACAAAAAATAATGAGCAAGACAGGAAAAGCTGTCTACTCCAGAAAAAGCAAGAGTTGTTCTTAACTGGTGGGACCACACAGGTCATGATCCTTGATAAATTATGCATTAGTAAGTTTTACTGGTTTTAGTAGTAGATGTACATGAGTCACAATTGGTACATAACCAGAGCCAAGAATCTTTACACACAATTATAAACACTTAAAATTATTAATGTTCAATGGATTGGGATGAGGAGGGAGAGAGAATTCATTCATAAATAATGAATAAATTAATTAAGACATACTCAGGTATAATGGAAGATTATTGCAAGTATACATAGAGTTTTAATTCAGACATTCCCTATGGCAGTACATGTCCCCGGTTAACAGCAATACAAGGAATACATCACAGGATGTCTTTTCTTGTCTTTTAATATTTGGGGGGGGGCTTTATCTGTTAAGAAAAAAATAACATTTGGTTTCATTTTATCTCACAGGGAAAACTTCAGAAGGAATCTCAAGACAACACAGCTTATTTAGAATTAAAATAGATGTTCATTTTATTACATTCTGAGCATACAAAGATACTGTGAAGTATGTCACAACCAAAACATTACACAGAAGTTCCTGAGTAGAGAGTTACATGACCAATTTTGTGAGAAATTGAATACAGTAGATATCATAAAATTTGCTGTCCTGGAAATTGCTGTGTGTTTTATTGAAAGAAGGTTGATGCTTTCTGGGATAATTTAAAGCATCTTTGCCTAAATTTGATAAGGTTACCCTGGATCTTAATGCAGAACCAAGGATGAGGGGAGAACCTCCGGAATTCACAGTTCCAACAAAGGTAAAAAAGCAAAAACCCTTCCAGTTTTATTTATGAGTTGGCAGGTGGCCTTTGGTTTTATTTTTCCTTCCGTTCTTTCTCTTTTTAATATTAAAGGAAGGTGAAGTGCTCCAGTAAACATGGCTATCAGAGGTTATTAAGCTCTTCTCAAAACAGTCCTGAAAACTTGCTTCATGGTGGTATAAAACATTTCTCATTGATTCACATGGGGGAAAATGGCTGTCCCACAGGCTCAGGTAAAGTTGAAAGACTCCTTTTTCTGTGGTAACATGGAATTTCTTCAGAAACCTCCACAAGTGAAAGGAAGGGGAAAGAAGCAAGCTTCACTGTTGATTGCAATAATGACATCCATATTACACTAGGAAACACCTTAAGGCCCGGAGAAAAAATGACTGCCAGTCAGCAAGTTGTCTGAGAATGGAAATTGGGGGTAGATTTGGAAGGGTGTGATTTTGGAGAAAGCTGACATTCGAAAGTTAGTGAGAAGGAGTAAAAGCAGCACTCAGCATGTTATATGAACGAGGGGGAGGAGCAAAGAGAGAGAGGGAGCAGGAGACAATAAAATGAAGAAGATTTTGGAAGCTGCACAGTGAGCTAGCCTCCCATCCACCCCGAAGAAGTAGAAGAGGCACAGAAGGTGCAAGGCTTGGGCTGCCGACAGCAGACAAGGGAGTTCAGTGCCAGGTTCCAGCACGTTGACCTGAGGAAGAAGCCCAGGCAGAAAGAGAAGAAAAATATGAACTGAAGTGGACAGGCTAGAGAACATCCCTGGTCTTATCCAACACTGAATGGAGTTCAGTGGAAGCTGGGAAGAAGTGGGAATAAAATAGGTGATCATTAGATACAGCGCTGCATTTCAGGATCCACTTGTTTAAACAGAAAAGAAAACACAGGAGGCTTGTGGTTTCCACACTTTATCGCTATCATTTCTTTTCTAGCAGCCTGCCAAGCATTCTTCTGTGATGATAACAACACAGGTATACAAAGGCTACCAATGCTTTCTCTTCATATCACTTTCAACACTCTTAATGCTATTTGTTGAGTCCAGCGATATACAACTGTTGCTTTGTATTTTGGAAGATAGTGAGAACATGCTATTCATATCTTCCTATGACTGAAGATGTGAATAACAGTAAAAGAAGCCCAAGTTTCAAGAAAACAAAGCTGTCATTCAGATGGAGAGCAACTCAGAGGAAAAAAACCTACTGCACGTCTTTCTCCTTTGATGCTAATAGTATCATGCAATAGAATTGGGAAAAAAAAGGATAGGTAGTTATTTCAAAATTTTGTTGTTGGTGTTGATTGCCCTCAATTACATTGGACATCAGGTAAGCAAATTTGACTTATGTATTGCTGTGACCTTATCATGACTGCTACATGATTCCTGATTAGCTAAATTCATCATCTGGATAAAGGAACCCACAAAATATGCAGTAAGGAAGCAATAGGAGAAAGGAAGCAATGATAGCAAACAAAGAACACTGATTGCTAAATACTAGAAAAATATTCTGACCCCTTGAAAAGCATTATTTTGGTGCCTCAAATGAAAACAACCATTCTATGTAGCCCAAATCAAGACTGCTTTGAACTCAGTGAATAAAGTTGACACGTCTTGGAATTTCTCTATTTTTGAAGATCATATTGATACATGAGAGTCTTTTGTTAATTGTCTTTTAATCCAATATACAGCATTTCTTCATTTTCTCAAAAAATGCTTTGTATGATATATTACTTATTTTAATCAAATACAGTTTTTTTTCTAATTGTCACAGCTATGGAAAATTCACAGGGGATGGTCTGACTTGTGTACATTTCTGACAGCGAAATCGGTAACAACAGCTGCTTTGTGCCAGCTATCTCATGTACCATACCTCTCAAGTCTTGTCATTCACATCTCCCCTAATTACCAAACATCTGCTTTCCATTCCCATTAACACTCCACTACCAGCTTGTCTAGTTTAATATCAATGACTCCTGACCTCCCCCAAGGAAGACACTTTATGTCAAAATTCTCTCCAAATGGAGCCAGTTCTGTACTCTAAATTTGTGCAATTGAAGTAGGATCACTTCCTAAAATCAGGGCTTTAAAAAATGCATGTTAAAAGCTCGATTTCTGAGACAAGTCAAAGGAACCAGAAGCATTTGTCTCCCCATCTCTCCCCATCTCCAAGAAAGAGCTGAAGAAAGATTAAAAGCCTAAAAACCATTAGTATTATATATAAAGCAGTGGGATGCATGACATGTTAGAAAAGGCAGCCTACGGGTTAGGATGCATGTCTATCTGGCAAATATAGAACTATTATGTGAAATGATATCTGTCAACTTAAATAGAGATCATAATGGAAGGTCCCAACTGCCGTTATTATTATTTTTAATTATAGGTTATTATAGCAGTGTTAATGCTCACTGGTTAATATAGGATTCTAAAATTCAAAAGAATTATAGCTCCGTAACTTAGAGCCTCCCACCACCACTCGCATCTTTTATTCCAGTTTATGATCTCATAAGAATTTCTTCCCATTTGGAAATCACAAGATGTACTTAAAATGTTTAATAGCTTCTTTGTGTTTTCAAGTTACATTATTATTCCACGATAAAGTGACAGAAAAAAGGGGGAGGGTTGAGTGATAGAAATGACTTTTAACAGCAAATGTCTGTGGGGAAAAAGACTAATACTATCCCAAGTTCCCCCTGCTCTTTCCCAGACCAGTGTCAGCCAGCCTGGTCCTGATGCAACGCAAGACGTTTTTCTTGCTCTGGTGCATTGGGCAATCATTTCAAAGGAATAAGGAAAAGGCTGACTCTAGTTAATGCCTTTATTTTAAATCTATGCTGGGCATCTTTTTGACCTTAGGCTGATTTTATTTTTAATAGTTTGGGGATCTGAAGGGCATAGAGGGCCATTTGGTGCTCTGATGATTTCACTGATGGCAGATCCAAAGTCTTGTAACCTGATTTTATTTAGAGGTGGAGGGGAAAGCTTTGAAGATATTATTTTTAATATTATTATTAAAAATGGCAGAAAATTGTGCTGCCTGAAACTGGTAGTTTTGCTGCTGAATGTTGGTGATGTGATCCAAGAGCAGTGGGGATCTGCAGCTTTTAACTTTATTAACCATAGAATTCCATTTGCTTCTTTCTTTCATCTGAAATGGACTGGTTGTATTACAACATAGTCATCCCAAGAATCAGCTTAATTTATTTTTTTTTCAGACTTTCTTCACCTGAGGGTCCAATGGCCACTGTGGAAAAGTGATTCAGATTCAGATACTGTATTGGCCAAGCATGGTTAGACTGCAAGAGTTTGACTCCAGTACAGCAGATCTGTACTGGAGTCAGCAAGACAAATAAAATAATAACAATAAATGAAGCTAGATATTCAACAGTAAAGTGTGCCTTCCAATGTGCAGGAATTCTTTCTGGAATATGTAGACCCAAAAGGGTTGCAAAGAACTGTAGAATTCAACAAAGTGCGAGAGCTCCCTTCACCGAGGCTGTTATCTGTGGTATCATTTTGAGGGTCATCAGCATACAAAAGAGATGCCAAGGCCTACTTGTAGAACTGCTGGAGGCAGAGATACCAGCACTCGCCCTCCGCCTCCTCCTCTGAGAGCAGCCGGGGCAGCCAGGGCTGAGGTGGCACCAGCAGTGAAGTCTCTTTCAGCAGAGCTATTATATCTTAAAGGAAAGGGAGCTGATTTACTCCCTGTGGAGCATTAAGGTGCCCTACACCTTCCGGTCTATTACAAAGGCAAGTCAAGGATGGAACCTCCATGCCAGGAATGAGTATTTTGGGTACTCCCCTCAAATTATTTGCATACTTTTCCCCACTGATTGTTCTATTTCCAGGATAATTTCTTTCCTGTCAAGTTTTTCAGATCTGGGTGATTTTAACCCCAGTTTGATCAGCTTCTGCCTCAGAGGTTGTTCTCTTCAGCTCTGCTCTTTCTTTCATCCATCCATCCTGATTTTTCTCAGAAAAAAAAATCACTTGCTACCCTGCTTTATGTTTCATGAGGGCAGCAACCTTACTTCCCTGACAGCTGTAGCATGATGCTGTCAATATCTCAAGGGTAGGAGAAAAACACACCCATGAGAAACCCAAGGAGAAAGGTACTATCTGACCTTAGCTCAGTAACTCCCACCACTATCAGTAGCCACACACACAGTCAAAGAGAAGAAAGAATAGGCAATCTTGAGTTTTCATACTCCCCTCTGAGAAAACATATCTACACAGAAGAAGCCCTGTTAAATATATATATATTCAGAAAAAAACACCTGGAGCACCACTTGAATATCATTGGCATTGATAAAATCACCATCAATTGATTGCAAAAGGCAGCTTTACTTAGAACAGCTTACATCCTGGGATGATATCTTTAATATCATCAAACAACATCTGCTTATTCCAATAAAAGCCAAATCCAATCTACACATCTGGATGATTCTGCAACCAACAACAATAATAACAGCAGCATATTTAGACATAGAGTTTGCAGAACAAAAGATTGTGTGACGCAGAGAGAAAGAGAATGGACAGATTATAATTCATGAAAGTAAGAATTGTCAGCATGCAGCATCTTCTTTGCCCCCAACCTCCCTAAAGAAACCCATCATTCAAAAAGATTTAATAAGTAGGGAAGTAATGATCTTTTAATCTTAATAATAAAAGCATTTCAGCTTTTTTATCTGCTGACTTACAAAAAAGCAAAACAAAAACAAAACCAGTCTTCTAAATAAGAGAAGATGGAGCAGTAATTACATAAATCTCTTCATTCTTGATGAAGACACAATGAAGGATAAGCAAATCAATAATATTTCTTCTGTAACTCTCATCTTTATTATTAGGTGAAAACAACTTGATAAAACTGGATTCTCCTGTGCAGTGTGTGTGTGTGTATGCATTTGTGTATGTCTAATGCAAATTAAGAACCATTGAATAGCACAACAGGACAACACACTTTAAATGTTTAGAAATAACTCTCATCACCACCATTTTTCTAAACAATTCTTGTGATGCTGTAAAATCTATCTTCAGAAAATGGGTATCAGATGAGCAATTTTACACTCTTACATATCACTTGAAATGGATAGAACCATAAAAATACAGCTTCAGTAACTGCTCAACAGATAGGCCAAATGCCTAAAGGTTTCTGACAAAATTGAAACCTGTGTATTAAATAAACTAAATGTACCCCGAAGTCAAATGTTTCCACCTTATTTTCAATAAATTGGCTGTAACCATTTTATCCACAACATCCATTTATAACATTTCCTCCTTGGGAATCAGTAGTATTGTTTTTTCTTTAAAAAGAAAAAGGAAATGAAAAAGAAAAGAAAAATGGAATAATTGCATTTAAAAATAATTAAGAGATGAAGCTGCATACCTTTGAATTAAATTAAAAGAAAAATATTTCCTTTCTGTAGAGATGAAAGCATTCATATTCTGTTTTTGTGCGAAAAGTAGATTCCAAAAAGCTTTTAACTAATTTGTTCAATTTGTTTCAAAGCCAACATGAATAGGTTTGGTGCAAATTCAGATTCATTAAAACTTAATTAATATGCATCATTATGCAAATGAGGTTGCAGTTAATGAGTTCTTAAAAGAAGCTTTCTTTAATTAGTTCAGTTTTAATGGCTTCATCATTTATCTGACTTGTTTTTAAAGCCACATGACATACAAAAAGTGACCATCCTCCACAATGTTGCTATTTTTTTTGTTTTGCTTAATTGTGTTTCACCTCTGCCTTTAATACTGCAAATTTTTATGTTCCGTTTGGATTCTTGATACTTTAGCTAAATTCCGGGCCTATTTGTAGCAGAGTTTATGAAAGATGGATTTTTCCCTCTTTCTTTTGAGTTCTTATCTGACTATTAGTTGTTTAAAATTCATACAAAAGGAAGGATAAACAGGGAGACAATTACACTCCATCTCTCACTCTCTTATTTCATTTCCTGCCCATAGGGCAACTACACTTTTGTGCTGTAAGATACTTTTTTCAAAACATCAACATTGTGCACAGGGACAAATTCACACAGCAGGAGAAAACACGAGGAATAGAAAGAAATAACTTGGAATAATGGCAGAAGGATTGAAAGACGAAGATTCACATTCTCAGTTGTTTTTCTTGCATGTGAGGAAAGGCTGAAAATGCAGTAAGTTTTTTTTAAATGCATTTTCACTGATATAACATTTATTTTCTGCCTTTTCCACACCTTCCAAAGCTTTACAGTGAAATTAATGCTTTGCAGAAGAAGCTGGCAAGTCCAGAGAAAATCATAACTCTGTGTACTTCTTGTGTAGAAAATCTCAGGTGTAATTAGGACCAACCATTTCCAGTAGTAAGAAGGTTAAAAAGTTCTGCTTATGATTTGGACATTCTCACAAACAGACTGGCAGAGCTGGGGATATTAGTTGCAGATTATGGGCATCCAAAAGATAATCACAGAGATTCCATTTCCACAAACAAGAGTAAAAAGAAAACTCTGAGAACTGATAACCTTGGCAGGGAGAGGAGAGGTTGACCTTTGGAGCTGATGTGATTAAAGTGTGTATTATCTAATACTACATATAGTACTAATGTGGTGATTGATAATTGTGAGCTACAAATTAGGAAGCTTAGATATCACCTTTAACAATAAGTTTAATATTTGATCTTACGCTAACCACTATCTTTCAACTGAGAACCTATTTTTTTATTTATTTCTATCCTGCCTTTATCATTTTTGCAAATAACTCAAGGTGCCAAACATGTTCAACATACTTCCTCCTATTTTCCCCACATCAACAACCCTGTGAGGTGGGTTGGGCTGAGAGAGAGTGACGGGCCCAAAGTCACTCAGCTGGCTTTCATGGCTAAGGTGGGACTTGAACTCAGGGCTCCCAATATCTAGCCTGGTGCCTTAACCACAGACCAGACTGGATCTAATTTATAGATACTGAGAAGGATAGCTGAAAAATGCAGGACTTCAGTTATGGAAATATTATGAATGTCCAAATCACTGCCATGTAATATAGAGGTTAAGATGCTGGATTGCAACTGGGTGATTATGGATCTAGTTAACTAGGACCATCTCTATCTCTCTGTCCAATTTACAAGACTGATGTAAAAATTAAATGAGAAACCTGTCTCAAGGTCTCAGTAGAAAGACAGAATGTAAATAAATAAGTCTTTAAAGAATAAACTTTTTAAAATGTGATACTCTCGATCTAAGTCACTTCTGCACTCCAGATGTCACAATGACAGGCATGACATAGGCTAAAGTAAATGATGGCTTAGATCTAGATTGGGATGATAATGGCATACTTTTTATATGCATTGGAAACTACATGCACTGAAACAAAGATGATAACCTTGGGACTTTCCAGAAATTTCTGAATTACAGTTCCCAGCACTCCCACTTAGCATACCAAGTAGAGAGAGAGAGAGAGAGACTGGGAGTTGAAAATCAGCAAAAAAAACTGAAAGAATACATCTCCCCCACTCATCACTGAGGATTGGACAGAGAATAAGGGAAAAGACCATCAAAGTTCCAGTAGGCATAAAGACAGATGAAGCTCTAAATTCACAATGAAATCAGTTCAATCCCATAAAAATTATAAGAACTTACTGGAAAAAAAGGAAAAATAATGATAGACATCAGAAGGAATATCTGGGTTAGAATAAAATCCAAGGAAGCTGCAAGCATTTATTATTGAAATTCTTGCACATTCTTTATTTCAAAATAGTTTGCACTGTGAACTGCTGAAGGGCCAATGGAAATTGCTAATGATGTAATCATGCTGGTGTCTGGTGCAATACAACAGCTTATATTTTAGAGGCACAGTCAAAGTATTTCCTATTTTAAAAAATGTAAAATCCTTCTAATGATTAAAGATTAGTAGAGATTGGATGGTAGGAATTTTCTACTGCAAACTACAAATGCAAATAATGAAATGCATAAGTGGAATTGATCAGATGAATGTACAAAATCTCACCCAATGAAACAAGAAAACCAATGGAAAAACAGTAGATCCTCAAGTGGGGTACAATACTCCATACTACAGTAAATAGTATTTTTAATTACTACACCTTTATTGCATCACTTGTCAAATACAAGATTTCTATGGCAAACCTTTGAGAAATTCACACTCTCTTCAGTCCTTCTTCCCCCAGAATAAATATCCTACTAATTAGTTTCATTTTTAACAAGTGCAAACAAGCCCTCCTATCCACCCACCAGTGTGGACCACAGTTCAAAGCCAGGTCAAAATACATAAAATGTTACACATTCATCATTTAATTGATGCTTCATTTAGGAGAAGAGGAAGCTATCAGTAATGAGGAAAACAGTGAGGTTTTGTATCTTCAGCTGCAGAAAAAAGAAAGCATCAATTAAAAAACAATTTTACAATATGTTATATATATGGCAAATAATACAGTCTGGGAGAAGAAAATTCATACATATTGTTTTAAGAATTATGGAATGCAGCTGATTATAAACAAGGAGAAAATAATAAGCAAAATTGTTCAATTTCAGAATTATGAAACGTTTTCTATGTTCCTGTCATTCCACTTTTAGGAGGGAAAAATCACTATACATTGTCAATTGTCATAATAAATCTCTTGCTTTTTTTCCAGGAACAGATAAAATCTTCATTCTGTAGTCTACCATACAGAGGATATTGATTTTTTTTTAATGGAAGAAATATTTATGTATTCTTCCTGTATTCCCCCCTTCGAGTTATTACATGAAGATGGTACATTTTAAATTTCTCATAATTTCTGATATAGATTGCTGGATGGCTACTTTTTATAAACAGTTTCTTCTGCCATTCCACATAGAATAGTGATTTGCTAGTTTTCATTGTCAAGCAATGGATTTTATCAGAATTTTCTCAATCAGTGCTAAAGACCATAATTTGTACATTATCTATCCTCTGAAATATAATCTACGTATTCTGACTGTTTAGCAATAATTAATTCAGCTGCTCAAAAAGTATATTGATAAATGTTATACTTAGTGATTTTTTGTTCTTTTCATCAATTATATGTAACTTTGGGGGAAAAAACTCAGTCTTCTACATTGTTATATTTGACAACTCATTAAAATATTAAATATTGTATTAAACAAAACAAATTCCTACCAAAGATTAAATATTTTATTCAGTCTATAACCTCACTAATAATCACTTGAATTTTACAAGTTATATATGAATTTTACAAGTTATATATGAATTTTACAAGTTATTTGGTTGTGTCTTGACTGGTATATTTGATAATTTAAGGTATATTTCCTGAATAGTTTCTGATAAAAATCTCCATATTTTCGTAGAGACTGTCAGGCATTATTTTTTAATTGTTGTATAAAATAGAAATCCCAGACTTCTTTTAGCCAAAAGAAGATTTTCCAACATCAATTAAAAAAATATATGATTAATTAAAATCTATTTCAAGTAACATCTAATTTTTTTAAAAAATTATGCACCTAACCTTTTATGAAAAAAAAATATATATTTTTTAAATGAGGAACATATTTCCAATCTCCATCACATTTGTTTTATAATATTGAATTGACATTAAAAAAAATCCTATGGCATTTTAAGTGTGAATGGTATTATTCACCTTGTTGTAACCTGGACTGTATAGTTTTTATTAAAAATGTTTATCTTTTAAACACATTTTTTTCTTATGAATTCAGTTGTGTGGTTGTGTCTTGATTGAAATTGGGATATGCTATTAGGATAACAGTGGAAGTGATGTCTAGAATAAATCCTGAAAATGTCTTTCTTCACATTCAGCATATTATTTGTGTGAAATCATTATTGAGCTCATTCTTTTTAAGAAAGTGTCTGGAAATAAAAGATCGACTTTAATTTTTTCTAGAAAAGATAAAAATGCTCTTGATTCAAATGTTGATGATTTCATGGATACATCCATACAGTTTTCATGCAAAAGTATGGCTTGCCATTGCTTTATTTTTTATTTTACTGTTCTGTGTGAATCCTTGATAGTCCCTGGTCATCTTCCATTAAAAATATTTTTACTGACCATCAAAATACAAGCTTAGCATGTCCTAGAATTTAAACACCAAAGCATGTTGAAAATTATGATACAGTAAAATGATTTTAAATGCCAAATATAAAATGAAAGGTAAAATAAGTAAAATTAAATTTAAAGAAAAGAAAATACGACAGAGAACACTAGTACAAAGAATAAAAAACAAAATATTTTAGTTTTAGATAATGCTGTAGATAAAGTCTTCAGGTTTTTTTTGGCTAAAAGGAGGGAAGATTGAAAAGATAGGGAAAAACACAAAATGTATACATACCTTCACACTCTATTAATCAGCTAATAGACTATTCTGCACTAATAATAAAGAAATCCATATATTAGAGAAGCAGAATAATCTAAAATCCAATCTGAATCCTCTCAAGTTGACATGAAACACTTAGTCAAGTAAAATTGTTAAACTGAATCAATATATCAATTTAATTTTTAAAAAAATTGTATGGACGTGTCCTAAAACTACATTAGGACATAGCAGAATTTCATCAGAGTATCTGAACTTTCCTACCATGTTTCATTTCAGGATTAAATCTGCCAAAAAAGAAAGAGCTGGACTCAAGTTATCCACTCATTATTTTCTTTTCTAAGTAAACTATGAGTTCCAAAGACATACTGGAATATGATACTTTGCTACCGTAACTCAGGGAAACCCAGATACAGTCATGACACTTGGGAAATTCCAGCAGCTGAAATCTACCATACCTAGAGGACTGGCTAGGGAAGGCCTTTTGCATATGCCTTTTTTTTTATTTAGAAGAACTTTGAGAAAGTCAGATGGGGAAAGGAAGCTGATAAGTAGTGTCTATAAGCCCATTGATGCCCATGGTTACTCACCTCTAGCATAGTTATTATAAACAACTAATTTCCCACTGCTCTCCATCTCTCTATTCCCTACACTGTACAATCTTTTCATGGTCTGCCTTCCCACTACATTATAAATATCCATGAGTTGGATAAATACATGATAAAATAGATCG